>JAIPRN010000116.1:0-34524 GCA_025469175.1 Geopemphigus sp. TES_GeoC_2020
GTACGAATGATTATAAGTGTTATCGTAATAACTTCCCAGAATTTCATAATTATCTAGATACTAGAATTAATTTTAGAACGGTTGTCTCAAAACTTATGGGACGCACAGTATATATATTACATTCTCGAGTCAAATCGTCTTATCGTCTATCTATAATATATCGTCTATCGTTTATCTTATAATCGTCCCGGAAGACGTTTCCTGATAAGTGGCTAAGAAAACTACAAATTGCACCTGAATCGCGATGCTATGAATATATAGGTAGCCCGAAACGATGGCTGTTCAAAGTAGGTATATACATATTTAAACGTAATTTCCAAATTAGAGATTTCCGTCGCCTTTATTTAATAATGTCGTCTTTCGGTAATATTATTGTTAAATTTATTAATCGCCATGCACTGTAGGTAATATTCTACAAGTTGTAAACTGTAGAATCGTAGAAACAAATCAAACCATACGCCCGTAACAAAATCGTAAATGAAATTATATCTTCAATTTAGTACACGTGTAATACGTAAATAAATAAATTAATAAATATGTGTATATATATATATATATTCGCGTGAGAGAATAAGGTCCAATTTATTTTTGATAGAAATTTTCGAAAAAAATTATTCTCCGTTTGAAATGGCGTAGCCAATCGCTACGTTCAACGTTAATAGAATACGTGTGCAGGTAATGTTTGAACTATGCGCGAGTTTTTATTTATATTTTTCGATTCCCAACGAAGCTCGTGTGTATGCGTCTGTGTGTGTGTGTATATTTGCGCGATCAACAAACGCTAGGAATATCCGATACGTCGTGATATAACCGATTCAATTTGATACGTACCGTTTTTAATAACAAACGTCCGAAATAGGACCGTACAATACACGGACACGTAAATATTTTATCGACAACTGACAATCAAAAACCGTTCGTCGACGTATTTTTAGTGCATCGAGGTGGAATTTTTAATTCGATTATTAATTTGTCCACGTGACGTGTTCCGTGCTATTATTATTATCTATGGGAGATTCCACTAAGGCGAAACCAATTCGGTCGAAAACTGTTCTTTAGTTTCTCCGAACGGTTTCGTTGGCCTAGCGGATATTTTGCCGTCGGTTTTTCGTTTTTCGGAACAGTGTACACCACGTGTGTGTATTCCTCTCTTTTAAATCGCTACACGACGATTCACTACTTTTTCGGAGTGATCTTATCGGCAACAATACGTACGTTTAGTTAACGTATTTTTCGAGCGAAAAAATATTTTTAATTATGTTTAGACGCGTTTTTCGAAAAAACCGAGCTAATTATCCGTTGGGCGTTCGTACACGGCACCGAGACGGTACGGCGCGCGGAATAGTCAAACGAATCGCACACGTGACGGTGAGTTGGTCGTCGCGTAAACACCGTCGGTTCGTTTAATCCTCCGGGCCGGAACCACCACCGCCGCGTTAACGGAAACACGGTATCGGATGTCCCGTGAACAGGCCGACGTGTTTGTCTATCTGTGACCCGACACTCGGAAATCTGAAAAAATATTTGGCGTTTTTTTTCAAAAGTAATCGTAACGATTTTTAAAAGTTGTATTTTTATAACACTAACACGCGATTACTTTGTAGCGAAAGAAAACAAAACCGTAATTTGTAACCAATAGTAATCGACCCCTTATAAAAGGAACGAATTTCCGACTTTTTTCGAAAATTTATTTTTAGAGGAATATTTTCTTTTAACGATGTAAAATGACACGAACCAGTAACGCGTTAATAAACAACATAAAATTTCATTTACTGTTCCAGCGAAGAAAATTCAGCGCGTAATAATGTACGGCCGATAATACCGTTTATCTATTTAAAATCTCATAATGATAAAACCAGGGTCTCGGCTATAAGCCCTAAAACTCGATTAACAATGTCCACAGTATTTAACGATCTCGCGACTCAGATTAGTCAAAATGTATTCACTTAATCCTTCGTTCATACGTTTAAGTAATATTCGAACTTCGATCGCACGACGCCGGTAGTTTAGTTTATTTTCAAAAATTGCCTTTTACTTTGGACACGGGCATTCTGTAGAACTCGCTTCAACGCGCGAGTTAATCAAACCATCCGCGTGAATTAATTGTTCGTCTCTCTCCCCTCCCCCTCTCCTGCCCAGTCACTCGCACTCTAAAAATAAAAACGTCTTGGCACAATTTTTAACTCGATTGGATATTGTCGATTGCAAAAAAACGATAAATTCACACGCACGGTGCAAACGTTGTGACGAACGTGTGTTATTTTTCTAGCCGTGTTTTCGCGCTTTCCGTACTCGCCGTTCAAAGTGCACACCCTATGTACGATTTTCAAGGACGATTATCCGATCGATTTCAGACGTTTCCCTTCTCCCAAAATAGCGTTCCCGGAAAACCGCTCGGCACGACAACGCCCGTTTTGCGTCTAATTCGTCCCACAATCGATAGTCGTTTTCACTACAAAAATTAACAATACGTGTTGCACGGAATTCGTCGTCCGCGTTATCCTATCGATTTATTTCGTCGGCGTTTTTCCGCGTAAAATGCGACCATTAAAGGGATCCGTAATCGTTGATGGATGTGAAAGGTATTCTTAACAGTCTGACGTCGATTTTTAAAATTACGTCGTACGATTACACAAAAACCCACCACCACGAATTTTGTTTACTCTCGATGCGCTGCCGCGTATTGCGTAAATCGTTCGAAACCCAACGTAGGGGACAAGGAACAACACATTGTCAACATTCGATCGGATACCGTCTGACCGTTTCGCCGATTTGTCGTTGTTGCGTCGGTCCGTGGCGAGAATGCCTATTCCATTAACGACCTTTCGGGGAATGTACAATTCGTACGCGCACGCACCAGTCGGTCGATAAAACACACCCCTACCCCCCAATTGTTCCGGAACGCGTACATTGTCCGTAAACAACAAAACATTGTTACCGCCCCGATCTTTCCTACCGTACCGTCGTCGTAGCGATGACGCGTTTATTTTAACGACGGACGACGAAATTGATTGATTCAGGGGGAATGAATGTGAAGAACTTGAACCGTCGATCTGGCACGCAAAAGATAGATAGAGGTCGAACGAATCGGCAGGTCCGAAATTACGATCGGGAGTTAATTTTTGGCCGCGAGAAAAACCGTGACGAATCTCTCTCACGGGAGACACTACGAAATTCGTATTTAGAATTTCCGAACAAAAATGAATTAACAATAATATGTCGAAGGCTGTTTTTGTTTTTGTTGTCGGACGTACGGGTTGAACGACGTAACAGTTACTTTTATTTTTTTCAATTTTAAATCGACAGTGGAGAGGGAACTGTTTGTCACAATACTGCCTCCCTGACAATTACTTTGTTACCATTGTTAACGAATACCACTACCGTGAATGACGTCGCGCCTAGTCCGTGACACGAATAATATACCGTCGTAGGAGTTTGTCGTAATATTACGTCGATAAAAGGAAGAGACTCGTACGAACCAATGTTTACTTGTTGGGTTTGTCAATAACAGCGCGTCTTAGAAAAAACACCCCCGCCTTTTACGAATATATAAATAAAACGTAAGCAAACACGTCGGTGATACGAACCGGTCGTATATTTTAGTCGAAATTGTAAACGTACGTCCCACGCCCATTCTTTATAAAAAAAACAAAAAAAAAATAGGCGTTTAACGTGTACCCCGTAACTAATACAGAAAAAAAGAACAACGAACAATAACTGTAAAAAAAATATATATATATATAAACGTTACGCGTGAAACAGCGACAATCTTCAATAAATAAATAAATTTTGTTTTTCGTCTTTTCTTATATATATATATATATTGTTTGTTATTCGGAGATGACGTAATACGGAGTGTTTGCGTAACGAAGAATGCGGCTTGGCTTAGCCAACGCAGATAGCGAACCGTCGTTATCTAATTTCTTGCGACATTTAATTTAGTCACGAGTGTCCCCGGGTTCATTCACTCCCGCGAGTGCAGGCCGATTAATGCGGTAACTTAATGCCGCGCGGTCGTAAAACATCAAACAACGCCACTATTCGGCCCGGGCCTATTTCGGTGTGGAGCGTCCCGTTTATATTTTTAGTCGTAGTCACGCGAGCCGGATAACATACTCTGCGTTCTCGAGCGCCCGTTAACGATTTGTCCGTTACGCGAACGGATATAATTACGACGACGACGACGGACGACGGTTAATGTTTTCACTACGTCGGTCGCGTGATTTTACGTACGAGTTGGGTGGGGCGGGGAGGAGGAGGACCTTCAGGCCCGAAATGCGAAACGGCACCGAAAATCCAATAATAAAACGGGCGTAGCGACTACCGGAAACCCGTACGCTTCTTCTGGAACGTCCTGCTACTTTCCCCGGTCGTAGGGTCTTGACGACGCGCGCAACTTTCTAGCGTTACCCGATGCCGTAATTGTACACATTCATATCACCGTGCCGTACGTAACGAGAGCGCCTATATCGCAATTGAACGTACAAAAGTGCCAAAAATGTCGTACCACCGGTAACGCGATTGTGGACCGTCGTATATTTAGAGAGGGCGACGATGACGGCGCACGAATTTACATTCGTAGGGGTTTCGTCGTTGACCGGCGGCCGTATACTTAGAAAACGACAATAATTATATCGTTACGTGATCGTAATTAGCGTCGTACAATTTTCGTTAGTTGGCTTGGTTTTTTTTCTTTTTTGGACGAAAATTCGTCGACAATATAAACGAATTATCGAACCGTACTCGTTACCAACGTGCGTTTACGTCGCCGAGCTAAATATCGATAACGACATATATTATATATATGTCTATATATATTACTACTCGTAAGTTGTAACCGTTGGCGCTGTAAAGAATTTCCGTCGCTAATACGGAAACGGTCGTTTTTCGATTTTCTGGTTATTTATCGCCAGAAATGTCACGACGCTCGGTGCTCTCGTTTTAAATGGTCCACCTGTCGCGCGCACCGGCCACGGACGACGAATGGTTCGTCGAACCGAAAACACGAACCGGTTCGAACGTTCGACGAACCGAAACGATTTAATCAACCGTCGACGTTTGAAACGTGCCCGAAAACGTCGCTCGCGTACGTGTTGCGCCGAAAAAATAGAATATCCGAACACAAGTCCGCGCGCCCGTAAAACATTAGGAGCCAACGCCTAAGCGGGGCGAAAATGGATCGGCCGCGCATGAAAATCGTTCGATCGTTCCAGGAACGTAGTGTATATATTATTAATAACAATAATAAGTCCGGGTATTGTCCCGGCGAGTCGGTGGAATTGAAAAGAGCGAGGCAGGTGCGCACGAAAGAATGTGGGGCATATGGTGGTTTTTGTCGAACGCCAGCGGGAGGGCGGACGTGTTTTATTATTTTGGTCGTAATTTTCTCGTCTGCGTCTATTCATCTCGAACACGGGCCCCGGCGGCCAACAAAAAACCCGACAACAATGACGCGCGTTAGACCTTTTACCCCGGATTATCATACGCATCTGGCCCGGCGACGGTCGTTATTATTGTCGTCGTTGAATATTATTTCGTCGTCTTTGTTGTATGTTTGTAGGGTACCCCGTAGTCGGCTCGAACTACACGACGCGCAACTACCTGAAGGTATTCCGGGCATCTAACATCTGCCCAGCCGACCGTGACTGCGGACGATGTAATGGTGGTTGTGGGAGAGGGGGAGTCTGTTTTCGGGCTAGTGGCCACGTCGGTGGTCCAACTACGATGGTGCGTTGCGGGTGAGGAGTAGAAGAGAAATACTGCGTCGTAAAAACGTTCCGACGACACGGCGACGGGAGAGAAAGGAAAAAAATGTATATCGACGCGACAATGGCGCGCCGACCGGCACTGCGACAATGCCGTACAAGCAGAATCGATAGTTTCGGAAATTATATATGTATATAACGGTACCGTAGCCGGTACATTCGTTCCGAATATTGAGAAAAAACTCCAAAAATTTTGGTACAATTGTACGTTTCGACGATTGTTGCGTACGACTGACATTAGACGAAACAAAATTCCGAATAGTCGCGAACGACCGGTGCCGGAACGTAAATTTCGGCGAAGAAGCCGGTATGTGCGAGGGTAGCTTCACAACGGGGATCTCGCGTTCGACGACCGTTGTGCGCCGTCCCCTCGTACATTTATTCGAATTTCGACCGACACACGCGCGGAGCCGGCGACTCTTCCAAAAACGATCAGGGGACCAAATTATCGGTGCTTTAACACTCGTTCGCGGAAATCGAACAATTTTGTCGATTGTTTTCGAACGTTTATCGCGTGTCCACGTGGCGCGATTATTACGCGACGTAATACCGTAATTGGGCGCCAGCAAATTTACCGTCCGCGTGCGTTTTAATCGTTTCGATAATTTCGTTTATTATTGTACAGTTGGTGGACAATCCGAAACCGACGGCTACGGCAGTAGAATCTCGAAAAAACGTTAAACGATCGTACGTCCAATCGATGGGACCCGTCGGACATCACGCATTTTCTACACTCGACCCTAGAGCCCGCCGGGTAAAAAATGTACCGTAACGGGAATGGCTATATACAGCGTCCGGTGGATTCGCGAAAAACGCCACGTCTCGAACGGTAACGCGCGTTTCGTTTGACGCGTCCGTAAAACGCCCGAAAAGCGTTCGTTTCGGGCGATTATCGAAAGAAATATCGTTTTCCGTCCGACACAATATCGGTAGTCGAACGTCGTCGGTAAACACGACGCCCGTGCCGTTTTCTATGACTCGCCGGACGAAATATTCCGCGAAAGTACTAGCGACCCGACGCGTTCCGTATCTCGGTACAAAGATGGCGTTAACGTTACCGCGTAATTATTAATTCAAGTCGGCCGAACCGCAACGTACTACGCCGTATCAGCGCGTCGAAGGCCAGATGGCGTTGGTGTTACAGTCCGCAACTTGGACCGCGGTCACCGTCAATAGCTTGTGCGTGGTCCGCGCTAAAATCCTCCCGGCGCCAAACGTTACCGTGCTCGCGGTATTCGTTGTATTTGCGTCCGGGGTTCGGTCGACTATACCACGGTTCTAAGCGCCCGGCGAAAAGGCGTTTTTGTAAACCGCGAAACGCTATAGCGCCGGCCAAGTTACGGACCGCGTCGCCAGTCAGTCGCCCGCTCGTTTTGTTTCGTGGCCGTGTTCGAATTTTATTTCGCTACTCGGGTGTGTGTTTTAAGCGGCGGCGAGCGTTTCTCACGGCTATCGATTAATGAGGATCACCGTCGTGCAACACGCACGCGTTCCGCCGAATCTATCGGATTTCTCGTGGTGAACTCCTGGTCTATTTTTTTTTTATTATACGACGTTAATCGCGACCGATAACGCGCCTGCGACGGAAGTATTACGACATGTTTAAGCTGGAAACGTTCGAGATAAAATCGGTACCGGGATAATATTTTATAATACAATTCCCACGCGCCCGTATCGCGTCGTTACCGCGTACATAGATTGCGTGTATACTATTTCGTAGAAGGTCATTCGGTCGTTAATTAGAAATTTTTAAATATACGTGTATATATGCATAGACGGTATTTCTTGGTACTCGCGCGCTGTTGTCAAACCGTTCAAATGACGAACACGGCAAGCAAGTATAACGAATGTTATAAATTCGGATTTTTCGGTGATAATAGAGACGGACGTTGTCCACAACACGGACGAAAAACGGCCGTACCGGCGGGAGCGTTTTTCTCGAAAACCAACGCGTCGTTTCGGTTAACGTAACACAATTTTCGGCGTGTTGCGCGCACATTTTGGGAACCACTCGGGCCGTCGTACGTACGTACGTACGTACGTGCAGCTGCTGCACGAAAGAAAATAGACGCGCCCGGACGCGTAAGCGTTCCATAAACGTGAACATCTGCCGTCGGGTCATAATGGCGGCGGTGACGGAGACGACGACTCGCACGTACGCACGCACTCACGCACGTACATGCACACGCGTTAAGTGCACGGCGTGGGACCGGTTTTTTTTCCCGTGTGCACGGGTCCCATTGGGTAAACACGCGTACGCACGTACACCCACGGGCGTGTACACGATAATATATCGTCGCGAGGGTCGGGCCGACACGAGACGAAAAACGTCCGAAACGAAGATAATGGTTAATACCGACCATAAATAAGGGTCGGTTTCCGCCGTGTCTTGGGTCTTCGCGTTTCTTTTCTTCGGTCCCCGCCACCCCCGTGCGGTACAACGCCGACGATAATAACGCCCTACGGGCCGTCGGCTGGGTACGTTTTTCGTGCGCCGACGCCGTAGGTGCACACGAGTTAACGAAAAACGACCGAGACGAATGTTTTACGGCCGACATTTGATACAAATCAGACGTACCCCCCTCCGTCTCGTCGATGTTTTTCGTCTTTTTTTTTCGTACGTATAATAATCCGCCGGCGCGTACACGGTGATTAACGCGTGTCGGACGGGTACGTGTAATTTATTTATTTTTTTCTCGTTCGGTCGCCTACGACGACCGGTTTCGATATGTTTACGGGCCGAATTTCGAAGCGGAGACGAAGAATGTTTGTTCGGTTCCGTAGCCGAAAAACGTGTTATTCGTACGACGGGAGGATGGGGGGGAGATGTTTCGTAATATTGTAGCGCTCGGCGCGGCGGCATAATGGCCCGGGTCTCGGTTCAACAACAAGCGTGACCGGCCGGCCTATTTCTCCACAATTCGGTTTACATAACGCGTTTTTATTCCGTTCTCTTTGCCCTCCGTCCCGCCCCACCGGCCAACGCCGTTCGGGCACGCACCTTTCTATCGTTCGAAACAGCCACGGTCCGACGATAGAACGTCGGAATTATTTAAAAACCCACGCCGAATAATAAACGGCCGCCGTACGGACGATAGTACGACCGCTAACGTAAAACGACTAAAACCGTACCGGGTCATTGTTGACGGGGAAACGGAAACGTGGCGGGACGACAAAGTCAACTAATACGATCGTTAAAATCGACCCGTCGGTAATTAACGCGCGCGTTTAGCGCGTACCATTATAAATGGATTATAAACGGACCCGCCGTACGATATTCGACGAGACCTCGGCGTGGACTGCGTACAAACACACAATTAATAACGTATAACGTTCAAGTTGTTTCGAAACGAAAATATCGCCCGACCACCGAGGAATTATTATTATTATTAATAAATTTCGGAACGATCCGAATTACGATTTACATCGCAAGTGGTACGCCGTTTGTACGGGCCCTGGAAACGCGTATAATTACCGAAAACCGGACGGACGCGTAAAATACAATTACCTAAATCGTACGGAACGGGTTCTGTGTCGTTTGGTATCGATGGCTGGACGATACTTCACGAACACCGTAGTGTGTTCACGTGAAACGTTTACTTAATTGAACGACTGTAAACAACGTAAGAAATCCGGGGGGGAATAATGATTTAGACTGTTTTCAAATTAATTACTCTGAAACGGGACGATTTTTAATATATATATTATAAATAGTCTGCGTCGGGGTTCGGGGCATTCCTAACACGGTCCGACGGCCTAATACGGACCGGATCTTGTCGATTTTTGGCGTAACTATAGACGTTGTTTTTTACGGTTATAACGCGAACGTTATCCAATTATAAAGTCGTCCACCAATCCACGTTATTTTTCTAGGACAGTTTAACAAATTGAACGAAAGGAACGACTGAAATAAAATCGTAACAGTGTCGTTTACAAACGTGTACCGAGAAGGGCTAACCCGTACCGGGACGACGACGATTTTATTATTATTATTATTATTATGGTTCGTAGTTTTATACGGAAAACGTTCGAGAAGAAACAACCTATCCCGTCGTTCGTTGCGCATCGTCAAATACGGAGCGTATCGGGTTGTTCGGGGAAGGCGTCTATGCCAGTGTAACGTTCGTGGAGCGCTCTGTATACAGAGACGCCTGCGACGGACCACGCGCCGCGCGATAACTCGATGTCGGCGACCGCCCGAGAAAACCGACGCCGCCGTCGCAGTTGTCGTCATTGTGTAAACGAACGAAATGGGGGCCGGCCCGGGAACAAACGACAATGATTCTGGCGACGTTCGCCGGTGATCCGAGTTTTTTTTTCATAGGGAACAACGCGTGTTGGTTTCTTTGGCAACTTTCCGCACGCGTCCCTACAATGGCGGTCGATAATTTTTTTGTACGAAATCGATTTACCGGAGAATGCGCGTAGAAAAAACGAGGGCCGAAAATCAATAGAGTCGAAAGTGATTGCGCGCGCGTATTTCCTACCCGCCGTTGACGGACGTTCGCGACCGTGACGGATAGGGTACCGTAACGCGATTGATCCACGAACGTCCGGGAGATTTATCTCGCGGCGTATCGGTTGTCGACAACATTTTGACGGCCAATAACAACGCGCACGATTTACGGTGACTAAAAATCCGTTTCGTGTCCAATAATAAGTACCGAAGAGGGTACGCCGGCATAGAACGTGTAATTACCACTTAGAAACGGCGGCGGATGTAGAAGCGAGAGGAATAAGAATAACGAACGCGGGTGCGGAATAAAACATTGTTTTCTCGGGCAACCACCATTACCCGTTATCCATTACACTCTAAACGAATTTGGAATAATAGTAACGAAACGATCGAAATACGCTTTCGCAAAATTGTGTGTCGTCAATTTCTAAAGTCGAACGTCATACGCCTTATATATAGATATCACCGAAATCAAACGCCGTTCTCGAACGTGTCGATTTATTATTTTTTTAAACGTTTAATACGTACGGGATAATGTATATACGACGTTATTATTTTACCGAAGAGAACTATAAATAATATAATCCGCCCGTCGGTAGCTAAATTTATCGAATATAAGCGTTTATCGTACGTAACGTTTTGTTCATTTCGTTCGGACGATATCAAGTTTTGTGTGCACTCTTCGACCCGGGGGAATGTACGTAATACTCCGTTCAATAAAGCGCGTCGAGACAAAAATAAACGCCGTACGGACATTTACCGTCCAAGGACGAGCAACGTTGCAGTGCACTAGAGACGCGCGCGCTAGCTACCACAATAATTATATACCGACCGTATAATAATGGTGCGGCCTAGGTGAAGCGAGAGGGCGGGCGGCCGATATTAATAAACAATCGATTAAAATTATTTAACCGATAACGACTCGACAGAAGTCTACTCTACAGATAATAGCGCTAGTCGCCCGCGTCAGGAACACAAATTTGTTTCGGCGCGTATGATGAATTATCGCCCGCGTGTTTACTGTCGTTCAAACGAGACGTTCAGTTAATAAAACCGATTTCGAATTTTCTCGCGTCGTTCGCCGCTCGTAAATTCGCGTTCACCTGAGGCGTACCGTAGTAACGCAAAGGACGTTTAAAAGAGCGTAGATCGATTCGTAAATATTATTGACCCGTGTTTAAACGTCGTTATTTCGGTACATATAAATCGCGATCGGTACGGCTATGGTTTCGATTCGGTAAGAAACGTATCGCGTTAATCGTTTTACCGAAGCGTAGCGAAATAATTACGGAAATCGCATTGCCGTTACAACAGTTTTCGAATTTGGTACGACCGACCGTCGAGACGAACGCCCGGCGACGTTCCGTTTTAATGCGCGAACATTACGTAAAAACGGGGTCAACCAAAACGGTCGTCCGTTTGTATTGTTCGACCGGAAAAACGGCAGTTCGACGACGCGATTTTAAAGCGTAACGCGTTGAAATTCGATCGAAAACGGCGGCGACGACGAAAAACGGTCAGGCTAGGAGCCGCGCGCGGTTATACGTAATATTCGTAACGCGTACGCGGTGCCGTTGATGGAGGTGGCGGTAGTTCTGAAACACTAGGAACGAAACGTAATACGTTCGTTGGCCGGATCGGACGAGATTCGATACGAAACGGCAACGACGGACGTGTTTCGGAGGCCCGATGGGCGGGCGAGCAGCCGACACGGACCAAAGGAGCGCGCGCCTGTCGTGTTGGGGTGTATAGGCCGGGCGGGAGAGTGCACGGTGCGTAGTGCGCGTTAAGAAACCGGTGACGTCGTCGATTGTTTTCGGTCGTGCGCGTGTGTATTGATTTTTACGAACGATGGCGAAAACTGCCTTGAAGATTCTCCCGGAGCCGAACGACGACGAGAAGCAAATGGCTGCACATACAGACACACGGTCCTTGTCAAGTCGCCCGCGTAATGTGTAAGCGGAATTTTTTATTTTCGCCGAACGTACGGCACGCACGATTGTCTCCCACGGACGTGGTGATGGCGATCCGTGTTGCGTACGCGACGGTTCGTTTAAGCAAGCGTCCGTTTCGAAACGACGCGCGTTGTTCGTTTTTCGTATTTCTACGGGAGCTGTTTAGTCGACGAATAGCGCGCGGAGTTTCGTAATTTGTCTAGTCCGCGTGCGGGTGGTGTGACATATAATTGGTGCGGGGGAGGGGGGGCAAGTGCAATCCAAACGCGCCGAGAACGTATTTCCACTTTATTTATAAACGATATATCGTTCGCCGGTATTTCGGAGAATTTCGTAGAAGCGAACGAAAAGAAAACCGATACACGGGCGGGATTATTTCGACAGGCGCCGTTCTTTATACGTTGTTTCATCAACCGATGGCTGGTTAGGCTATGGTTACGCGCGGTTAACGTAGTAGTAGTAGTACCACCCGACCATCATGATGTATCGGTAACTAAAAACGTTGTTTTTGTTTTATACGTTATCGGCAATACACTCACTG
This sequence comes from Geopemphigus sp. TES_GeoC_2020, assembly GCA_025469175.1. Lineage (NCBI taxonomy): Eukaryota > Metazoa > Arthropoda > Insecta > Hemiptera > Aphididae > Geopemphigus > Geopemphigus sp. TES_GeoC_2020. The sequence goes on from JAIPRN010000116.1 coordinate 12,718, forward strand.
ACCCGAATAAAAAATAAAATTAAAAAAACCACGAACTATCACGATTTTTATATCGATACGAACGTTTCGTTTTGCAGGATGGAAAAATACTGGAGCCCACAATCCGTGATCAGTTTAAACTGGGAGAAAATCGTGGCCCACTTAAAATTCCGTGACATTATGGCGCTCGTAGTTGCATTGGAATTTTATGAACAGCCGTACATGTACGACTCCATCAAAGTAGAACAAAAATTCGAAACGCGGTTCTTAATGAAATATAGTCAACATTTCAACTATTACAATCTCACCATAAGTCAAGTCCTCTTTAACGTGAGAAAGATACAGTATTTGCGTTTAAAAAAGAAAATTAAATCTCTGAGCCTGTTGAATTGCATTCTACCCAAACAAATACCGATTATGCATAGATATGAGAACATGCATACATTAAATATCGTTGGCTGTCAATTAAGAAGCATTGCAAACTTGTACCATATGCGTAATTTGGTTTCGTTGGACTTGAGTAATAATTTCATTACAGAAATTAAAAATTTAAGCACTTTGAAAAAATTAAAAGTTCTTAACTTATCCAATAATCGAATTAAGATTATGCAAAACATGGATAAGTTGAAAAGTCTTGTTGTACTGAATTTGTCTCGCAACAAAATAAAGGCGATCAAAAATTTAAAGGGACTGGTTAAGCTGGAATACTTGGTACTTGCACATAACCGGTTACTCTCATTAGTTAATATAGAAGAAACCACTAGTATATTGAAATTCATCAACTTCAGTTTCAACCGCATCGATTGTTCTCAAAGCGCATATAAATTCATTTATAATAACAAGATTAATACTGTCGCCGTTCACTGGTCAGAGGATGGTATACGCATTGAACGGTTCTATTGAAATTAAACTATACATTTTTTGATATGTAAAAGTTATTGTCGACTATGCAAAATAATAATAAATTGTAACAATTTTGTCAAATGTTACCAACGATTAATATTAAAATTAAAGCTTATCAATATTCGACAATGTTTAGAAAAATTTTCCGAATTCAAAATAACAATTTTATAGAAAGTTTCGTCATTTACGTCTAACCATAATCATATCGATTGTAATTTGTCTTTATTGCATTCAGAATTGATGAAACGTCGACAATAACAACAACAATAATAACAATATTAAATTATGGTGAAGGTAGTATTAGGTAATTATAGGTATATGAATTTTTTTAAGTATACGAATAACACATTTTGAACATGTATTTTAGTTTTTCTTATATAATCAACCAAATAGATTCAAGTTTATAATTTCTATACATATTTCGTGTAGAATGGTTCTAAATTAAACAACGTATTATTTACTACATGAGATATACTCTTAAATTTTCATTTTAAACTTATTTGTTAATGTTTATTTATGTATTAATATTTTTATGTTTACATTTTTCCCGGTCCATTGTGTATTCTATATTAATAATATTATTTACTCTAATCTAGGTTAATTTATCATTATTATAAATTCTAAGGACAAAAAAAATATAAAAATTAAAAAATGTAAAAAAAATTGTTTAAATAATTAGAAGGTGGTGGTAGTATTAATTATAAGAATATTTATCCATTAAGTATAAACATAACGTAGTTTTAGTATTAGCTTATAATTTTCACGGTATTCGGTATTAATTTATATTTAATTATACATATAATTTGTTTCATTATTTCCAGTAAAATTATAATCAATATTTTTGTATTTTACTATATTGCTGGGATATAATACAAAAATAATACATAAATGGTGAAGTATTATTGTGTTTCATCTCTGAAGTATAAAAATACCGATTACTTCGACGTATATTAACGTCGTTTTTATATTTCTAGTAAGTAATTTAAACTATTACAAAATAAATTTTGTATTTTATGCCGTAACATTTTTCATATACTAAACGTTTTCTAAATTTGTGTACATTTTTTTGCGTTATATTCAAACAATATTACGGTCGATTTGTCTAATAAAACGGAAAAAAAAATTGTAAACCCCGGTAATATTTACAATAAATATATGTAACTAATTGGCGTGTAAGACATAACAATTGTATTTTTTTTTTCATACTGTCATGTTTTTTTCATATTTGAATCGTATTTTCTGGTTTTCTATTCAAAATTAAACGTATTTTCCTGTTCAACGAAACGGCGTTAATTCTATTACAAGTTTATAACCTCCTACAAGTTTTCTCGCACGTCTAAGACGAGTATATAGTCGTCAATACATTGTCAACGGTTTCAAGGAGGCGTTAACAATTTACAACGAGAAATCGGTAAAATATCGCGGGCACTTCGTTCGATTACCACGGATTTGACCTCTCGTATCCGACGGCCTCCGGTCGAAAACTCATAACGTAACAACAGCACGAATGGCGAAAGGATTTATTATTATACGCTTAGTCCGGTATCGAATACGAATTTTCGTGTACGTTTTTCTAACGTATTCCCGAGCGTTTTCGTTTTATGTCAAGGGCGTATTTATGGTAGGTGGGGTTTAGGGATTTCAACACCCGGAGGGGGGGTGGGGCACCCCAGAGAGAACGTTCGAAGATCAGTAAAATTTCAAACGTATCAACAATGTCATTGTAGGTAGTTAGATTTTTTTTTTGTAAATTACAACGAAGAATACAAAATATTTCGTTAATTGTTATATAAAACTATAAAATTCTAATAAAATCGGCGTACGATAATATCGATGTTTTAAAATTATCTCGTTATTACGGCGGCCTCCCCATCCTAAACAAATATGTCACCGAACGCTTCGAACGGTATTTGCGCGAATTGTTCGTCTCGATCGCTCGGGCGTGTCGCCATTGAAAACAAAACGCGGGGTAGCGACGTCGCCGTTCCGGGACGAATTACGCGATCGGCGTGTAGGTGGTTTACTGGAGGGGAGGGCGATAACGCACGAACAACGTTCCAGCCGATTTCTACCGCGTCGTGTGATTAGCCGTACCCAAAATACGTCTACGGACAATAACGGCGAGCGTATTTTAACAAACGAGCCCGCGTTCTCCTCGAACTCGGCGAACGTTTACAAAAACCCACGGGCGAACGTGTCCCGCCGGTATGTACCACGCGGATGACGAGCGTTCTATCCGGTCCAGCGGACAGCCAGTTTGGGCACGGTAGTTTTTTAAATACGAACAAAAGAAGACGTACCTTCTGTAAGTGAATACAATTCGACGGACGTACGCCGCATACGATCGAATATATATATATTATATATCGAGAGGTGAAGAACGAACGGACAACGTGTTATTGTCACGGCGCACAGCTAGTAAGCAGAAAGCAACGGGGGTAGAGGGGCGTCCGGTGGTGCGACACAAGTTCGATCGACCCGGCACGTAAATCACCCGGATTATTTTATGCGCGCCCGACAGCATGTAATGGACGGGTGCGCGGCGGCCCTGGGGGGTGGATAGCGTCTATGTACACGCGAAGATTACAAAAAGACGTGATCGCGTAGTAGAAGAAAAATTCCCGAAACGTTTTACCGTACGTAATAAAATATTTAACCGTTTATTTTATTTGTATCGCGTTAGGCAACGGTATATTTTTTTGTTCACGTTACCGGAAATACCCTCACTGGCCCGGAAAGCCTGAAGGCAGTACTTCGGGCCAGTAGGCAACAGTATATTGGATCATACGCTAGTATTACAAACGATTTACATAAAAACAAACCCGATTGAAATTTAAATTCCAATAAAATATGACGTAACTAACTATAATATAAATATATATATATAGACACACGTACGCATATATACACAGTGGCGTACTTAAACCCGAATTTCGGGGGGGAGGGGAGGGGTGTTAATTTTTAAATAAATCGGCGACCCTAACGAAACAAAGACGCGTTATAAACTTTAATATAATATTCATTTTTAACGAACGCGTTATAATTATAACGTGCGTTGAAGTTAAAAAATATTTTAGTTTTTCGTTATTATTGACCAAAAATATATACGTCTCGCGAGAAATTCATTTTTCCTAAACATTTTTGGCGCGTTTGTTTTACAGCAAAAAAACCGATTACGGGATCTACGTTTTTCGAGTGTAGCAATGAGTCCAGTTCGAACCTCCGGTAGTGTATATCCCAGTGGCGTACTAACGGGTGGGGGGGGGGAAATAACCTCCTTCTCACGAATATTTGTAGGAAAAATTAATTTCTTACGAGACGTATATTTTTAGTCAACAATAAAACGAAAAACTAATATATTTTTAAACTTCAACGCACGTTATAATGTAACGTTAAAAACGAATAATCTATTGAAGCTTGTAACGTTTTCTGTTTCGTTATGGTCGTCGGATTTATTTATTTAAAAATTAACCCTCCTCGCCCGAATTTTTTAGTTCTAAGTACGTCCACAAACGTTTGCCCGTTAAAACTGTACGCGTTATTCCGGTACCCGTTGTGCGGGACGTTTTTCGGCCGCCGTTATTTCGGTGGTCAATCGTCCCGGAGTCAAATCGATTATCGACATTTTCGTAGAACGTTACTACAACGTCGTCCTACTCGCGTCGGCACTACGAGGCGAAAACCGTCATATAAGACGGCGGACGTAATTGTCGGTGTTTTTTTTTTTGGAAACCGTATTTTGTTTACGGCGCTTACGAAACACGGTTCGACGTCCAATTTTTTTAATAGCTCGAAACGTCAAACACGGTCTCACGTGCCCTACACGCGGTTTATCGCCGGCGAGAGTAGTAATTAAAACCCGAACGGCGTATGTAACAACGAAAACCGGTAACCGTGACCGCGTACAACACGGGCGGCCACCCGGAGTTTTGGGGACACGCGCGCAGTCTCTTTCCTCCACCGCCCCGTCCCTCCCCACCACCACCACCACGGACGACGACGGTTTCGGTTTGTACGGTAATAACGCGCGGATAATAATCACCGCCGCTCCCGAACGATTTCCTAATATCGGAGCGCGACTATTTTGTAAATGTGACGGCGGTCCCGGCGAGATTCCGGCCAAATCGAAAAACGAACGCCGGCGATAAACAAAATTCGTGTACCCACGGACCGGTAAACAAGCTAAAAGTTACGTAACATTTTTGTTACGACACGTTGACGGCAATCCAGATAAACGAATACCGGACGACCGTCGTCGAATGTACGAAATGTAAAACGTCGTACTCCGCCGATATTCGTTCCATTATTTGTACGCGCGCGCGTAATACCGACATCGAAAAGATACACACGTACGCTCTGGCCGAAACGATTCGTAAGTATCGGCGTTTATACGTCCGGGTCGTTTTCAACGAACTGGTTCGTCGTCCTTTTCCAAACATATAATAACGTTCACCGCTATCAACGACAATGTCGTCGACGGTTTTCGACTACTAACAATTTAGCGCGACGGCGGACGTCGGAAATATTGTACTGTCGTAATTATATCGTTACGATGTACGGCCGTTCACAACGCGCGGCGGTTTCCTTTACGTAATACTCTCGTGGACTCGGACGTACGTCGGTTGGAAACGTGCGTGTTTTCCCGGTGTCGTAAGTCGGCGTTATCGCCGTGAAAGTATTTCGTTTTATTTATTTTACTAATAACGCCCAAGGTGAAACGACGACGAGCAAAGTTGAATGACTTTTCGTTTACGTCGGATACGAAAAAATATGTTAATAATTCTGGTTAGTACGCTCGGGCCGAAAAAGTAATAACGTTTCGAAATAAATATCGGACAGCGGGTCTCGCCCATAAATAAAAAGAAAAAAAACAGGTAGACAAGTGGAATGATAGAGGGTGTGTGAGAGCGTCGGTGAGAGAGAAAGAAAAAGAGTGAGCGAGTGAGAGAATAAATGAGAGAGAGCGAGCGAGCGAGCGAGTGAGAGAGAGAGTGATAGATTTTGAATGAAGTGTATGTATTGGGAGTGAGTGAGAGAGAAGCTTATCTATTGAGAGTAAGAGAGAAAGAAGACGAAAAAAAAAATGGTCGCCGCCGTAGTTGCCGCGAAGAGTATAGAGAGCGCCTATATCGTGTGGGTAGCGTCGGGCAGGGTCCAGAGTGCGTACGCCGCCGAGTATACAGTGTACGGGTGTGACGGAACAGTGCCGCTGTCGTTTTATCTGGCGCCGAAAATACGAAACGTTTGAAAACAAAAACTGCCCGCCGTTGATTTAACGAATATGGATCGTCAACTGACACTGAAAGTCGGACTCGAGGCGCCGGATACGCAATCGACGAACGTCGTAGCTCCGCCAGTCAAGGAATCTAAGTGAGTAACCGAACCAAATCGTCTTACGTACGTGCTTTTTGAGTACGCGTGCGCGTATGTGTGTGCGCGCGCGTGCGTGTGTTTTTGTGTGTGTGTGTGTGTGTGTGTGTGTGTGTGTGTGTGTGTGTGTGTGTGTGTGTGTGTGTGTGTGTGTGTGTGTGTGTGTGTGTGTGTGTGTGTGTGTGTGTGTGTACACGTAGGCGTGTGTTTATAGATATAAGCGCTACGATAATTGTACTTAAGTTACGGCGACCGCGACGGACCGGAACGTCAACGCACGCCGGACCACGGCCGTTGCGGACTTGATGGCGACGCGCGCGCCGGGTGTTCGGCGCGGGTATTTTTTTTTTCGAAACGTTCGCCGTCGTCGTCCCCTTGATTCGCGCGAACACCGTGGCGCCGGCGGCGCGCCGTTCCGGCACCGGCGGACACCCCCCCCTTACCAACGTAGTACCAGAATCCGACGTCGTTAGCGCGTTAATCGACTTGACGGCCGGCGGCGGAAACGCGTCCGCGACGCCGACACGCTTCACCTGTCTCCATTACGCTCTCTCTCTCTCTATCCCTCCACCCCACCCTCCCACCACCGTCATACCCATCGGCCCGCCGTCGAACAAAACGTAATCGGAACGACCGACCGGTGGCCGTCGCCGAATACGAGGGCGCTCCCTTCACCCGTCCGTCCGACACGCGTGACCTTGCACGAAAATAACACGCGTACTAATCACGGTTCATTCGTTGTTGCAGGATGTTGCACCAACCGCGGGACATAATCTTGTTTATGTACCGGGATATTGTGAAGTATCTGAAGTTCGACGACATAATGAACTTGGTACAGGCGTTCGATTTGTACGACGTCCCGTATTCTTACAAGAAAATCCAGTTGGAAAACGCCGGACAACTACGGTTCCTAAACCGTTATCCAAATCATTTCCATTACGATGAATTGTACCTGAGAACGGTCTACATGCAAATGCAGAAATTATCGCTGAAACAGTCCCTGAAAACGTTGCGCGTTATGAAGTCGTTGCTCGGCCCCGGGATACCGCACATCGAGACGTACGACAATTTGCAAGAGTTGGCAATCAACAGGTCCAACGTCTACCGCATGGCCAACTTAAGCCACCTGCGCAACTTGAGAAAATTGGATTTGTCCGAAAATATGATCAGTGTGATGAAAGGCCTCGACTCTCTGTACAAGTTGGAATCTATGGACCTGTCCTTGAACACCATCAAGAAAATTGAGAATTTGCAAGATCTTCGCTCACTAAAGTTGTTGGACTTGTCTTACAACCACATTGTAAAAATGGAAAATTTGGAGAATCTGGTCGAGCTGAAATACTTGTCGATCGCCAGCAACAGTGTAAAGAAGATCGAAAACGTGGAGAACCTTAAAAATTTGAAAATTCTCGACTTGACTTTCAACAGAGTCGTGGCAAGTGTCCCTGTGGTCGGTTTAAGCGCAGATGTTGCTTTGTACGTGAACCGTCCTAACCGTAACCCGTTCGAGGACCTTCATGTATAAAATTACAAACTAAAACGTCGTCCAATCTACATTGAAGTACATCGCGACATATTTTAGTATACAATATATATATATTTTGACTTTCTTTTATATAATTATTATAAACAATAACGGGTTTACATACGATAGTGAATACGATTTTAAGGTGGTGGATAATTATTTAAGATTATATTGTTATTATAAACAATAATTATTAGCTTAGCGTACGTACAATGATAAATAATATAGGATGGTGGCAAAGTAGTTTAAGATTATTCGTAAGAATTACCGGTAAATTGAATACGATTACATGTATCCGTTAAGTATAACGAACGTTTAACATATTGACCTTTTTGTGATCCGTCGTGTCAACAACGTAGCGTCGTCATAATCAATATAAACGTTTTCACAGAGCGTTACACGAATGACCGACGCGAAATTAATAATCGAACGAGAGATAAGTCTTCTATTTTTATTATTTTCGTAGGTCGTTAATAACGTTGTATTTTCTATTTTCGCCGTCAACACGACAATAATAATGTCGCGATCAATTTGTCCTCGTTATATTCGGCCGTGTACGAAAATAGGCGAACGTCGAATAAAACGCGTTTTATCCGTTTAGAATAAAAAAAAAAAAAAAATATATTTTACGTAATCGTTTAAATTATTTTTGTAGTAGTTCGTAGTGTTTCGTAATAAATGAACGTATTTTTGAAAGTCTTAAATAAAACGGCGTCGATATTAATTTATATTATGCTCCTACAAGTTTCTATTCCTTTTTTTTTTACTCCGGCGGTATAACCTACGGCGGTAAACCGACGCGGAGTTCAACGGTATCGACGTGAGGCGAGCGAAAACAGGGACGAACATAAGAAGTTCAAACTATACCCGAATTCCGGTTTATTATTTAACCGAAATTAAACGCTCGATCGTAAGTACGAAATGAACGTTGTGCAGTGTTTGCTTGGTGGCGTTCGCCATAATACGCGCCTCTAAAACGTTCTATCGAACGCTATTAATAGCCGTAATGCGGACGTTTTCCACGCGCAAGTGATTCGGTATTGAAACGTCCGACTTTCCGCGTTAAAATAGCGAACATTGCGACGTACTAGAGTATGGTGGTCGCGCCAATCCGTGGCCGACATCCAAACGGATCGGAGCCGACGGGGTTTCGATTATTATTTAGAATAAACGGAACGAAACGAAAGACGGGTATTCGCATTATCGATGTTATTGTAGCCGGTATTGCGTAAGCGAAGAAGAGAAAAAATAACGCGACGCGTAACGACGAGTAAACACAAAACCGTTCGTCGCGTCCGGGCGGTTCGAAATAGACGGGGAAATTATTCCGTGCCCATCGGGCGGCGGTCGAATTTCGGGGGGAAAAAACGAATCGACACGTTTGGAAGAATAGAAAAACAAACGGGTAGCGGGGGAAACGTTTCACGGGCCGTGGTCGCGAAAAAAAAAGGTCGGCGCGAGCATCCGACGCGGAGCGCATGTCGCTTAGGTGGTCGTAATGTCGGGTGAACGAACGTGGTCGGGCGGGAAACGTTACTCCGTAACCCCAGTTACATTCGCTGGTGGTCCGCCCGGATTAACCGAATTCGAGAAGTATCGCTCGCGCGGTATTTACATAAACTGTTTAACGGGCGTATTTTCGCGTCGCGACGTTTGTAAAGTTGCGCGCGTGAACATCCTATTCGGAGGCGAAATATCGCGGGGTAAGAAGAAGAAAAACGCGGCCCGATGGTGTCGTTGCAGTCGCGGTAACGGGCGCGTTGTTATTTTCTTTGATTTCCGCCAACGTCGTTCACGAGCTCGAAAATACACGCGCGTATATACGCCGGGCCAAATACGCGCGAATAATTACTATTCGCGGCGCTCAACTCCGGAGTAAAAGTAACCGCGTGCCGAGAATGTTCCGTTTATAATCAATTCGAAGCCTTGGATTTTAACGTATTTTCGGAACGCGTTCACCGTCGCCGCCGACTTAGCCAGTAAAATATCGATTGTGGAACGCGAGCCTACTTTCTAAAACTCTTCATTTGCATAATACGCCGTGTTGTTATTCGTCTACGTAGGTACTGCTACGTTTTACACAACACGTCGGGTAAATATAAAAAAAACGTCCGGTTATTTTATTAAAAATACGTTTACGAATATAAACCTTCGAAATCCACGGCCGAAACGTGTCGTTAACCCGGATTATCTCGTAAACGTAAAACCGAACAACGCGCGCGCGATTCGAGTAAATAACAAATCAACGGGCTCTTCTTAACTTTCTGTTACGCGTCGGCGAACGAATATCGTTATTGTAATCGACGGGTATTACGGAAAAACGTCGAGTCAACGAACAAAAAACGTGGAAATCTCGAAATTACTTATCATCACCCTTGGTGGTTGGCCTCGAACGCGTCCTGGAGTTTTCCCGGCGATTAAAATCCGAAATCGATATATTCGATTCGTTTTAATATCGTCCGGTCGTAAATTAATACGGTATAGCGGAACGTGTGGTTATTGTTTGCCTTTTTACCGAACCGCGTCAGTGTACAGGTAGTGCACGCATGTAACGAGAATACCGTCAATCAATTACAGTTACGTCGGTCGATTCAATAGGGGTGGTGATGGGGGGGAAACGATTTCGTAAACTTAACGAAAAACAAAAAAAATCCGAAACGAATTTTTCGTACGATACTAGGCGCCCTGGCAATATAGCCCTGTGACGACGGTCCCGTCGTTTTTTTGGCCACGAGGTTCACGGAGCGTAGCGCAGACGCGAGTCGGACGGGTCTTAAGTACGTTGAATTTTTTAAATAGGCCCGGGGTTCGGGTTTTCGATTTTTTGAACGCGGTCGACGTAAAAAAACCGAAAACGGAAAATTCCGCTCGGCGTCTACTTCGGTTCGGAATTGTTACGAACGTTTCGGTCGATTTCTACGATAAAAGAAATAAATACGACACGAATCGAGCCGGTTCGACGATTTGGTTTAATAACGGCGGCGTACGGCGATTTACGACATTTTTAAACGACCAACGTGGGAGGGTGTGTACGGTTTGACTATTCCGTGCGTCGCGTTACACGTTTCCCGTCCAACGGGTAATTACGGTTATTTTTCAAAAATCGACGGCGGACGTTACGGTGTACGACGGTCGTTTATTACCGATGATAGCTGCAAGCACTCCCGCACCAGCAAGCGTTTCGTGATTTACCACCCCGAATGCGATAAGGACGTTCTCGCCAACCGCCCAATAACGTAATCGGCGGGGGCGACCCGGATTTTCGATACCAATGTACGATCCGTCGATGGAATATAATGGAGCCTATAACGTTGGCGTTCGATTATTCCGACCGTACGTCTCACCGTACACTATCGGCGTACGAAACGCAACGCGGCGTAAAACGAGGCGCCCGTCGTGCCGCGTTTACTATGGGCGATATTGGTCGCGGCGGTACGCGGGGCCGCCGAATAAAATACGTTGGGCGGATAATCGCGCGGCGGACGCGTTTGTTTTACGGTCGCTCCCGTACGGTACGTACAATGACGGACGAACGCTCGCGCGTTACGGTACCCCGGCGGCGAGGTATGCCTGGGAAGTGTGCCGGAACGATTCTATCGGCCGGGTTTTCTATCGGTATTAGTCAAAAGAGAACTCGAACGCGAAAAACGGAAACGAGACTCGGCCGAAAGCTAAACGACAAAAAACCGTCCGAAATTCGTCGCGAAAAACGAGACCGCCGGCGGTTTCGTAACGGCGTAATTGAGCCAGCGACACTTGCCCGACCAACTCTGCAATGTACCCGATCCGTCAAGTACTAGATAGTTTCTACCCGATCTAGGCTTAAGTCTTTTTTTTTTCCACGGTACCGGCAATACCCTCACTGGTCCGGAAAGCCTGAAGGCAGTACTTCGGACCAGTAAGTCGCCATCGTTTATTGAAAAATTTAAATTACATAAAGTCTTACAAAAACGATCATCCTTAAGGGTAGACGTCTAGGCTTAAGTCTAGAAGATCCGTATTGTGACCTATATATATATATATACCGCACAATACTTCGACCATCCGGAGAACGAGAATGGTCGGAATTTTCGGAACCATTGTCGACAACATAACTTGGTCATCGGAGGAGCCAGCCAGAGACGACTATGCTCTAAAAAAATCTCGGAGCTGCCTAAACAGGATTAGAACGGGACTAAGGAAATGCTTTTCAAATGGACAGCGATAGAAAGGAATTGAAGCAGTTTCTTCCTCCGAAACAATTGCGTGGGTAATATACAATGTTATTCGAGCTTTCGAACGTCTCCTGGACTTGGACATTTTAAACACAAATCATTTATAAAGACTATCGTTTTATTATTATTATTATTAAGTGTCCTCTATCGATTCGTTCTTATTTTTTTTTTTATACCATCACATCGCCGAGTCAAATATAAATCTATTAATGTCGTTTTATCACGGTTACACGTCGATTATTAACCGATTTTACGGTTTACGTTATACAAAATAAATACATAAACGAATCGGCGATACTGCGTAATTAAGTATCCGACGTTATCGTCGTCGCGGTTGAGCCGAATTCGGAGAGACGCCTTTTGGGCGACATTAACTTGAAGTCGCGACGCGTTCGTTGCTGACCGCGGTGTCGTGCTACGAGTTAAAATTAAAATTTTCTATTTCGAAATTAGCTTCGCTTTGTAATTTCGTTTAAAAAAACGCTTCACCCGTTAACGTCTAGCCACACGGTACTTCGCGTACGCGGGATTTCCGAAAACACAATTGGAAAACCGACGAAACCATCTCCCGTTCATTGACGCGCGCGCGACCTGTTATCGAAAAACTCGCTTTTCTCTCGTCTTCTGCCCCGCGCCAAGTCGTCGATGGCCGAATAGTACGTCGAAAATGAACGAAAACAAAACCGCCCGTATATTTCGGGCAACGTAGGGTCACATTCGGTTGGTGTAACGCGACGGAAACGGGACGCGTTTACGCGGTTTCGAAACGCATTTGCGAGAAATCCAAACTCTCCGGAAACTCCGACAACGGTTCGTCGCTGAACTTTGGGCGATTCGAGAATTTCGGGTATTAACCGGGCGTACGTTAACGTCCGAATTGAAAAGCGCGTTTTGCGGTGATTTTTTCAAAGGGCTCGGTGTTGGAAAGCTCGTGCGCGAATAACTTTGACGGATACTGGGAACGAACTAGTAAATCCTAGCCGCTTGGTATAGGCGGCGCGAAACTTCCGTTCGAAGGAAATTCGGAGTGGAGCGCGGCCAGGGACGCGTTAAATTGGCTCAACTCGACGTGGCGCACGGGAAAAACACGCGATGCCGACATTTTTGGTCGTATAAACGCGAATTCTCTGTAAGGAGGGGCGGGAGGGTGGAGAAAAAGAAGGGGGATATATTGTTTTTCTAATTTCGGTACTCGGTTATTTCGTTGTCTCGTTCCGGGGTCGGGCCCACGGGTCTCGCGCCGATACCGCAAAACGAAACGAAAACGGTCCGATCGGTCCCTCCGTACCACCGTCCCCGTCGTTATTATCGCGCTTGATCCGCTGCTGCGGAGCGTTTTCAAACACTTTCCTTGAAACGTCCGAAACAGATCGCGATAAAATCGAAAAACAGAACACGTTGTTACAGGCATACACGACCCGAATAACGGATCGGTATCTCCGGAATTGTTTGTTTCAAGCCGAACGTTTATTACTCCGGTAATCGTACAAAAATGGGACGCCGCTCGGTAGTTAGACGTGGAAATCTAAAAGAGAGTGGCGCGGTTGTTTTAAATCGAAAATACGATAAAGCAAAACAAAAACAACGGCGCGTTTTCAACGTACGGGCGGCAATTGTTCGAACGAAATTACAAATTATTACCGAAATCATTGTCGGTAAGCCGTTAGCGCGCGTAAATGTGTATTCGTTGTTCTCCGGTCGACGTAGACGGACGTTTTCGACGGGCCCGGTTAGCGGCGAAAGCAAGTTCGTTTAAAAGAAATCTCTCGCGTCCGATGTTTCCGATTTGGTCTCTACGTTACGTACGTAGCTTTCGGCGTATCAGTGTCACCGATTACGTTCGCCATACTTGTTTGTACCGCGCGTCTCAGATAACTATCGACCGGACATGAATAATGCATAAAATCAAATTAGAATTTCGAAAAGAAAACAATATAGAACGTCCCGCCCGATCGACACGGATTTCCATACATAATAACTTTGCGGGCGTTCTCGGATTTTGGTCCGTTTTACGTACCCGTGTAATAAATACTATTACGCCGTTAGCGGTCCGGGTTTTCGTAATTGTTTTTTAATTCGTATATTTTTCGTCCGTTACGACAACATCGTACGACCAGGCTCTAGACACTCTTAAATGTTATCACACAATATTATTGATATTATTTTCTTCCGAAAAAATGGCCGCTTATTATTGATAACGTTTAAGAGTGTCCAGAGCCTGTTCAAATCAACTAGAAAAAAAAAATCGTAAACTTAATATTCTTTCTCGTTTGTAAATTTTAACGTATTCATATATGTACAATGTATAATACGTTACAATTTACAATCGAGAACAAAATTTCCGTAATATTTATCGCGGTGTTGATTTATTTGAACCAGTTTCGTGTAATTATATAGTATGTGATTTGAATATTTAAAAAACACTATTTTATTTGTAAAATTAAAATTTTGTAATATTTTGCACGTGAATACATGAACTGTTGCGAGTATTGTGGAAAAAAAGGAAAATAACAAAATTCGAAATGTACTTAATGTAAGTAAATCAGTACCTAAAATAAATGAATTATTAAATAAAAAATTGATTTATCAATAATTTACTTATTTACAAAAAACATATTTTTTTTGTGGGTACGTTCGGCGATTTTGTCAGGAAAACTCGACGATTTTCGAATAAAACATCGACGACGATCCCGGCGCGATTCGAAAGTCGTAATTTTTAATTTAAAAGTCGGCAACAAGTCCGTTCGTTTTGATCCGGGCGGATCGCGGGCCGCGCCGAAACCGAAAAACTCGTCGCCCCTTTAGCAATAGAGCGTACGCGCGACGGTCGGTTCGGCCGGCGCCTACCTCCCCGACGACTCGCGGCCGAATTTCCGTTCGCGATTCCCGTCGGTTTTAACGATAAAAGACCGCCTACCCCTCCGGGTAGACGCCAACCGAGTACCGTACGCGTTATTACGGACGCCGTTAGTCACGAGTCGTTTATTTTCTATTCCTACGCGGCCGTCTCGTATTATTATTATTGATACGCCCGTTCGTCGAATAAAAAATAGACGTATATATGTGTGTGTGTGTATATGGTACACGAACGCGCGCGTGCCGCGTCGTGTTGTCGTTTGATTCGCTTTTCTTGGATCGTAACGAATACGTTTCTCCGCTAACCGTACTCCGATTTCGAAGTCTCCGGAACGACGCCGACGAAATCGTACGGCGACAGTACGCCGTTATCCTTGTCCGCCCGCGTACGATATTAAATAACGCGTAAACGGCGGCGGCGGCGGCGTACGAATTGTGCGCGTGACGTCGCGAACGACCCCGATTAATAACGGATTTGGTCGAAACGACCGGTCCGCCGTCGGTGTGGCGGCGGTTTTCCATAGCCCGTTGTCCAAGACGGACGCCCAAGTGTAAACGATCGCGGCCTAAATGCCAGTCGGTTCGGCGCGAACGCACAATGACGAGAAAAACGAAGAGGAAATATCGCCGGCTCCGCCGTTTTCTTTTCTCGTTAATTCCGATAATTCCGACCGGTTTGCGTACCGGTAGCCCGCGTAGCTCCGTGCCGGGACGCCGACGCGACGGCGTAATAATAATTTTACCGGTTTTCGCGGCCGACAAATAACGAAAATCGCGCGGTACGTTATTATTTCGCGTCGTTTCTTCAAACGTTTCGTCCGCGTAATTCATTTTCCCCGCTACACTTCTGGTACACGCGATCCGTTACGGTGTTACGTAATATAGTAATATAGATCATTATATTTTCGAACGGAAAAACCGCGCGTAAATTATTATGCAGATGTATACGTCGTACGTATATACATATACATAGAATGTCGGACGTTAAGCCCTTACGAGTCTAAAAATTTGCATTTAAAGAGTAAAATATTATCGCGCCCGCGAGTGACGAAAACAAACATAAACGTAATACACGGTCGTAAATTAAAACCGGGAATTAACTATTTCCCGACGATTTATGTTCCGTACGCGTTATAATCTATCTACGCACCCGCGACGGTCTCCCGGTACAAAAAACGGGACGGTATGAAAAAACCGTCTCGTTTTCGCGAAAGCCCAACGCGTCGTCGTCACCCGTGGAAACGACGCGCCCGTACGTTTACGATATCCGATTACGTTGCGTTCCCGTCGATCGTTGGACGACGACGACGACGACGTCGTCGGGGGGCAAAATGTCTCCGGACTATATCCCCGAGCCAGGCGTGTGTGTCAAGACGACGTCGGGCCGTACTCCGCCAAGTCGCTTTTACCGTGCAAAAGTAACGATAGGGAGAGTAGTCACTTTTCGACCGTCTAACCTAACCGTTAGATCGTTTATCTACCCACGAGGCGATTCTCGATTTTCGCGTCGGTTTTTCGGAGGGTAATTTTATAGTACGCCGTTAAGCGTGTTCTTTCCGGGCAAAAAAAAAAAAAACGATACGTCCGCCGCAATCGTATATAATAACGTCAGCCGGACAATTATTCCGTAACCTATACGCGCGTCGAACAAAACAGAAATCGTCGGGACGTTCGATCGATAGGTGGCGTCCGTTTATGGCGCGAACTCCGGATATCGGTACTATAAATACAACAGGTCGAAAACGATTTAAACGGTTAGGTTCGCGATTCGCCCGTAATAAACGGCCGCGGTGGATTTTGTCGCGAAACGAACTTCCAGGTGGAAAATCGTGATAAAACCTCGCCGTCCGGCGGACTACCCGAAAACGTAGAAATATTTCCGGTCGGGGACGGTATTGCTTTGGACGTGTTGCCGGTGCGTAGTGCGTTCGATTCCGAGTCGCTCACCGAATTCGAAAGGGGCGAACGGCGTCCGCGGCCACGCCGAATCCCGGCGTACGTTGAATTACGTCGCGTCGTCGCCGGATCGTCTCACCTTGACCCGGCGGCGGGGCGGGAGAACGGGGCGCTTTTTATGTACGCGAACTTAATGGGACGCGAATAATGAATAATATACGCGCCGGTCTATTGTCGCGAAAGAACGACACGCGAAGGGCGCGCGTGCACGCGATATCCGTACGTAACCGACGTCGCGTGTTTGACGCGTGATTTCGGTTCGACGGCCGGTTTCGGGTACACGGATAACACGTAAACAACGTTCGAAACACTTCGCGCCGGCGGTGTGGAGGGCTAGTGTGTATCGGGTTTCCGCGTGTTCGTTTTTGTTAATATCTGACCGAGGGACTCCCTTTCGTACGCGCGTTAACGTATCGGATTTCAATTAGCCGCCGGCGGAGGAGGGCCCCACACCCCACACCCCTAGGAAACCGCGAGAGGAGAATTCGCCGACGCCCGTCGCGGGATTACGCCGTACGACCGGTACGTGCACGACCCGGGCCAACCGACACGCGTTAAAATGTACGCCGTTCGGAACGCGCGTATTTTCGAACGGACGCGTCCCTTTCGGACGACAGGCCCCGGCCGACGTTGCAATCGCGCACGCCCATAACGAGCGCGTCGTTAACCGCCGTTTTCGGTTTCGTTTCCTTGCACAACGTCGTCCTAATCGGCCACGGCGTAGTACACCGTATTTGGTCCGGGCCCGCGCCACCGAGTGAACGACGATAAAACTCCGGTCGTAATCGACGGTACCCGTTTTGGGTGTACGCGAACGTCCGCGTCGACCGTCGCCGATAGTACGGCCCCGTGTTACGGACGAGTTAAAAAACCGAAAAAAAAAAACCGTTCCTTTCGACCAGCTCGACAATACGTGTCTGTATATATTTATTACGTACGCATTCAGAACGCTTTCGAACGTATTAATCAATCGGCGGTCGTGACCCTCTTTACGCCACTCGAAACGTTCGTTCGTATTTAATATAACCAAATTTCCCGCTACTGGCTCCACTCTCCTCTCTCTTTCTCTCTTTGGAACAACTCCACCGTCCGCTTGATTATTACGTCGACCGTTCGCGAATAGTTTCCGTCGCCGGCCGAAAATCCTATTTCCTTTCGTTTTATTTTTTTCGAAAATTTTTTCTCCAATTCGCTCCCGTCGGTATTCAAATAATATATATATATATATAATAATCGTATTAATTTATTTGTAACCCTCGACGCCGTATATATATATATATATCGATTTTGACAAGCGCGTCGTCCCGTCTGTGCGCGCAATAATCGAAACGTCGCGTTTCCCGTCCGCCGTTTATTAATTCGTATACCGAGTGCGTCGACGGCAAATGGCCGGCGGGGTGGCGGAGATGACGAGCTGGTCCGTGGGATTGGCGCGTTATTGATCGGCGATTCGCGCGCGAATTCGGCCGCGACGTCGAATTTCGAATCGCGAGTTTTCGATTCTTTCGCTACACTCAAACCGGCGGCGTTCGAGTTGTGGAACGCGCGACGCAAACGCGTACTACGGTTTGCCGGCACGTGGGCCGGAATTTCCGAAATTTATTCGGCCGCGACGCTATTTTCGCTTTTGTCGTATGCTGTGGGTGGGTGGGACGCGAAATTACGGCGGCCACTGACGCGACGAACGTCGAAGACCGCGATCATTTTCGACCGTCGGCACCGAAGGTTCAGGATACGCTTCAATTTAGGTTCGAACGGTCGGTACTAAACACGTGTCGACGGTACGCACGTTACGCGTGTACGCAATTTGGCGACGGGGGCGATTTCGAGCGGACGATTAGAACGCCCGGCGTTCGTGGTTATCGTTCGACTGCCGGGCCAATGTAACGACGCCGCCGCGTATTAATACCAACCAAAACGATATCGTCGAAAACGGTACGATAACTCGGACGGACTCGGTTGTTTAGTTAAAGTTGTTTAGACCCGTTGTCGTTATTGTTACCGGGACGCGCCGGAAAAACGAGACGTAAACGAGACGCGTTTTCGTACACGCGACCGAAACCGGCGGGCAGAGAAACGCGCGCGGGTTATCGGCGGGAACGGACGAAAAATAAACGAACCGTTTTCGTTCGCCAAACGTATTTTCGAACGAATAAATTAAACGACCGGCCGTTGGCGTTCGTTTATTTACGAATATTACGCGCGAAACGCGAATGACCTTTAATACCGGGCGTACGCTGGAAATTAATTTATCGGGATCGTCCGGGGGGGCGTTAATATTGTCGCCGGTAACGGGATATCGCGTTTCCGTTCCGTACGGGACGGACTCGGGGATACGCTAATAATAATAATAATATTATATTCGCCGAACGACGCGTTCGCGAGACGTTGCCGTACGTTTTTCGGTCGTATAAATTATAGCGGAAATTGCGTTAAAAGTAAGTTAGGGTACATAAAACGGAATTATCTTCGGGAAATTTTTCGCGGCGATAAAAAAGAAAACGCACGAACTTTACACGTATACATAGATAGGTGCCCGGGGATGTTGCCCAGGACCGGGCGATACATAAATCGTTAAAATTTGAATTATTTATACGTATTTCCTATAGCGGGAAACTCGTCGCGGAAGTAATAACTATTTTTAATGAACGCCATAAAGTACGAATTTCGCCTTTTACATGTCGGAAAATCGCCGGGAACGGGCGGCGGAATAATAAATACGCCGCGGCGCGAGCTCGGCCGGTGGTAAACGCGCGTATCGATTATTTGTCGCGTACGGCCCATGCGGCCGATTTCTGTACGTACCGGAGGATCAACGGTCATTTTTATCGGCCGGAGGTGACGGGCGCCCGGACGACGAACCGGGCCGAAAGCGAACGCGTTTACGGTATCTTAAACCGAGAAGTAGTTGAAATACGCGACGTGGGTGGATGGGGATACGACGTCGCGCTACAGTTACCGTTACGGACTAAAGGACCGACGTTACGGTTTCAGAATCGGCGGCTTCAAGTCGACGTGTATCCCGGCTAAATGGCGCCGTTGTTACGATCGGTGTTTTTAGGTAGGCCGTAGTAGACGGCGAACCTGGCCGGGTGTTGGAGGAGGACGCGTCGTTCATTTGTCGCCCGCGAACGGCTCAGCCAAGCGAACGTTTCCGCTTTGGCGAGACCCGGCGACAAGTTTACACGCGTCTCGCGCAATTCAATTCGTCGCCGCAGTCGAGCTCGCGCACCTCGGAACGTGTTTTAACCGTACGTAATCGGTTTTTATCGACCAAAGCCGACGGTACACGCTTGTTCGTAAACTATGTACGCGTACTTAGACGACGACCGCGCGATAAATCAAACAACGTATTCATTTACTATCGATCCGGCCGTAAACGTTATTCGTGTGCAAGAACCGCGGTCGCGTTTCGTGCGAACACGCACGGCGGCGAATCTATCGAATCGGTCGGTCGGGTCGTTCGCGGTTGCCGAAAGCCGCGTGGAAAACGGCGACGCGTTTGTTGTTGTTTGGATTCGCCGGTCGATCGTCGACGATATCCGTCGCGCGTGTCGCACGTGGCACGCGGCACTCTCTTTGTCGCTGGTACGAACGACGCGGGACGATTGGAATTCGAAACGGGCGACGCCGTTTCGTATATTCGCTCTCGGCCGTTTAAGCAAATCGTCCGGCCATTCACTACGTTCCGGGCGACGTAGCGTAGCGGCTTCCAATATTCGTATCCGACGAAAAACGTCGTTCGTCGTCGTTAGAAAACGTTAACGAGTAAAATTAACGAATCTTTGTTCGTTCTTATTAGCGTCGGAAATAGGCTAACTTTACGTAATACGCGTTTCAGGGTACGCGGGACTTTACGTTCGTACGTTCTTTTTCGAAAATTCGAAATCGTCCGGTTTAAAGTTTACCGGCGCATCGGTACGTACATGGGGATGGGGCAGGTGGCGGTCACCCTAACGTTCGTATATAAAAACTACCGCGTCAGTCGTCCGAAACATTATCGCGCGACCGCTTGTTGTAGCGTTATCGTTTTACCGTCCGGCGGAACAATAGTAACGAAAGCGCGCGGGGTGGGTTAATTAGGTAATGTTTTTTTCGCGTTCCGAAGTCGGACGCGTTCGATAAAGTTGTTTTACCGCCCGGCGGTTGTGCGATGGCTGACGGCTTGGCGATGGGGTGTGGGACGGAAGGTGATTTTTCCCCGTCGGAATTACAATATACGTCACGAGCATCGCCGGTACGTTCCGTGCGGTTTTTTAATTTCCGTTTTCGGCCAACAAAAACGAAACCGAAATTGATACCGCGTCGTTCGGACTACTCGCGCGTTTACCCCGTCTATGTTCGTATATTTAATACGCGTGTATCTATTAATAATACAAAAGCTACGGAAACGAAACTAACAGAAACGTTCGTGGCGTCCTACTCCTTTCAATTCACGTACACACGTATACTCGCGCACGTGTACACAATCGGTGTTCGGACGGATGGATGGCGTGCCGCGGTCAATTGTCGTATTGTCGACCCGTATTCGCCGTATAATCGAATTTGTACGCGGCGCGTTTGTCCCGCGATCGGTTTTTTTTGGGGGTTTTTTTTCGTTTTTCGGTCGATCCGATAGCGTTAGGTTAAACGACGGATCGCTCGTATCGTCCCTATAACGTACGGCCACTGTGTTGCCGTTGTGATAGCGAGTAAAAACGGAAACACGAACGACCGAATACGACTGGCTTAATCTTCACTGAAAACTCGGTTAAAAATGCACGAAAGATATTTTTGAAATTACTTAGCCCGGAAACTACAATGGAACCATCCCGGTGCCGAAAAACGAGAACAAACGTAAATCCGATTCTAGTCAAAAGTCCCGAAAACGAACGTAATTTCGTGATTTTTTTTTTGAGCGAACGTAAATATTTTTTGAAAAAATTTTTTATTGCCTTTATTAATACGTATTTGAAAATATAAATAACATTTTTTCCAAAAAAAAAAAAAAAAAAAATGGGGGCT
>JAIPRN010000116.1:34624-60739 GCA_025469175.1 Geopemphigus sp. TES_GeoC_2020
GTGTGTGTGTGTGTGTGTGTGTGTGGGTGTGTGTGTGTGTGTGTGTGTGTGTGTGTGTGTGTGTGTGTGTGTGTGTGTGTGCGTGCATGAGTGTGTGTGTGTGTGTGTATGCGTGCATGAGTGTGTGTGTGTGTGTGTGTGTGTGTGTGTGTGTGTGTGTGTGTGTGTGTGTGTTATATACAAACAAATTACAATCTGGCGTTTGCATCAGGTACATATTATTATAACTGTATGGTAACAATAAATTATAATTGTTAATTAAACAATATTTTAGTTAAACACATATATGTTCAATCCGTATGTTACATTTGATACAAATATTTATAATTATTATTTTCAATTTTATTGTTAATTTGCATATTTGAAATACACGAAAAATAAAGAGAAAACGTTGTCGGATAAGTCACAAAGTGTGTTGGCATTATTAACAATAAAAATAACACATTTTAAAAAACAATCTACTTGAAGTTCCTAAAATAATTTTTTTCATTTTTGGTTTTTTTTCCTTAAGCGTATCAAAACATAATAATTATAGTGTACACAAATATAATTAATATATGAATACACGTATTAGTTTTATAAAGTATAGGTTGGTTTATACTATTGGAGAATTAAGGCACTTACTAATTTGTACTGAATTATTTTCTAGCCCAAGGGAAAGGTATATATTATTCGTTCAAATTATAATCTTTTTTTGCTACATATATTTCAAAAACATAATACTTATTTCTACGTCATTATATTATTTTATATTCGTTCAAATCAATTATTATTTGGCAAAAAACTAAATATATATATGCAAATTACAATAAACGTGGCAAGGCAAAAAACTGAAAAAAATGTCGATATTTCCAGAATTAATATTTAAATGAAATTGATGTAGAGTATTTGTATTTCTGTCCATATACAATATTAGCATTTTCTTTTTTTTTTGTGGAGGCACACTAATCAAAATATTTTGTTATGTCTAAAGGAATTTTACGAGTTCACGATGAAAGCCAAGTGTAATTGAGCTTTTTAGCTACGCAGCAATAAATATAATTTTTGTTTTTTTTAAAGTGAAACACTCCTACATATTATTCTTTATAGTATTACAAAAAAAAAAAAATTGGCACAGTAACTTTTGACATAAATAATTTAAAATTTATAACAAAAAAAAAAATACAAATAACTACAAATAATCTTAAACTACAACTTTGTAACAAAATAGAGAGTGAGAAAGAGAGAAAAAGGTAATATATATATATATATATAATATATACATTTATACATAGTATATAAAGGAGTTTTTCAAAAAATTAAGAACGTTAAGTTAACAATAATTTTTGTCAGATTATTTACAGGAAACAAAGAGATTTAAAAAAAAATATCTTGGCCATTTAGAAGTATCTAGGACAATAATTATAATATTATTATTATTATTATTATTATTATTATTATTAGTCGTCCGTACGCGTATATTTATTTATATACTCGTAGTACCGAATTAATATAATAATTAAAAAAAAACTCGTATAATTTATACATTATATCGTTACTATTATTTTACTTCTTTATATGGAGAGATCAAACGTCGGTGGTATTAAACAAAAAACAAAAATAATAATAACAATAATAATAATTTAAACAGCAAGGTGTAATTATAATAATCAGTCGATGGATTCCGATTTGATCAACACTGAGGTGGCTGTGGTAATAGTTGTAGTAGCGGTCATGGTAGCGGTCTGCAGAGGGATGTTGTGGTTAGGTGTTGGTGTTCTTAGCTGACACGACGGTGACGTTATCACGGACACCGGACTACACCGTTTGTTCATTAACGGCAAATTATTGGGCACGCTATGTTGCCCGTCGTCATCGTCATCGTCATTGTTGTCGTTGTCGTCATCGTTGCCACCATTATCATTGTTGTCGACGCCGACACCACCATTCTCCCATTTGATCATTGCGCAGTCCTCCGCCACCGGCGGGTCGTCTTCTTTGTTCGTGGGTTTCTTCTGATAGAAAAACAGTGACGATTAATAATGTGATATATTTTTCGCCATCGTGGACGGACAGACAGACGGGAAGGGACCACGTGAAAAGTCAATAACAAAAGTGCCGTCACGTAGGTGTGTAAAAGCGGTCAGAAAAAATACGCTAGAACTAAAGGACCAATCAATGATTCCAGTGACATATTTGCCACTAACAATTCAAGAGGGGCTATTGTGCGCCGTATCTCATTTTTGTCTTTATTATCGAAATATTTCGTTTATGACTGAAAATATCGCGGGTAAAAAAGAAATAAAGAAAATAACGAATTCGGCCCCGAATAATATTTTATTTCCCGGGTATTTAGTGTCCCTTCTTAGTGTAGTTAACAAGCTCAATGCCGCGTTCACACGCCTACCGAGTCTATCCTTTAGACACGACACCGAATGGTTCCCTACACGATAACCCACCCTGTTCAGTAATTGATTTTTAAGTAGTTCGTTCTCCCGGACGAGTTGTTGATTCTTCGATTCGACTTTCTCCAATCGTAGAGCGATCCGCTCAACCAATCCGATTACTTGTTGCCGTGTCGTTTCCTTGGCATCGCTCAAGGCGTCTAACACCGCTGCCACTTGTTCCATCACGCTGGCAGCTAGAATCGGACGTAGATTTAGAAAAAAAAATGATTTTACTTTTTGGAGTTCAGAGGAAATGTTTTCTATTTCTCTCATTCTCCATTATGGATAACTCTACGGTGTGAATGTAGAATTGTACGTCGAAATGCTCACCAACGCTGTTATACATCCTGTTGGGCCCTTGAGATTGGGCGATATCTTTGTTTTCCTGCTCCTCGTCTTCATCTTTCTCTTTGAATTTCGCCTGGAAAAAATGTAGAAACACAAATATACTATTAAATGAATACAACAATGAACAATTCAACGTAATCCAATTAAATTACAGGGAATGGAGTTCCTCAAAATTCAATGTATCATATTTGCAAGTGAATTCTATCGTACTGTATATATAGTTTGTATATACGAGTATAGTTTATTTAGGGGGGAATCTGTTTCAAGACTGCAGGATCGAGAAAATAGATAATTTCGGATCTAACTGGTAAATCAATCACTGAGCCCCCATTCCAAATAAACTGGAGTGTACGATATGTTGCTTATAAATACACGTATGTGTATAAGCGAACAAACGTTCCACCGTGTATAGTCTTATTCAGATAACCAAATACCGATTACCGACGAAATAAAATTAGGATTTAACTTACATTACAACGTATTTTTTATAATTTATATGGTAATCATACCCGTTAGGAATCGGAGAAAAACGATAATATGAATTTTTAATATTATAAAATGCGATTGGTGCCATAGCTATCGTTCAGTGCGCCATTGGCAAAACAAAATTTTAAGCCTTCTGTATTACAACTAAGCACATAGCCAGCCAATACCACCAGATATGGTGGTCCGGAATCCCACCACCACCAAAGTAATTCTTCCATGTTTACTTAATATCCACATAACAGTGCCATAAATATTAGATATATTTTTAGTGTACGCGCTAAATGCTATGTTTGATTGTCCCTAAATATATCCAAAAAATTCTATCCCTAAGACCTGGATTCTCATATTATAATCACAATATGCGAATGTCTTTCAATACAACGATAGTATCCAGCACATTTCTTATATAACAATCGTTACCTTTGTTAAAAAAAATTTATTATAAAATAAAACGAACGACAAATAAATGTCTGACTTAAAACGAGAAAATTAAGTTTTAACAGCTATTTGAAATTTACGATAGAAATATTATAAATACATCTTTAATTTATACGTTTCGAATACAATTCATCATTATTTTGCTTTTACTGACGCAAAATCATTATATTTCCGTAATCAATGTTATTGGCCGTAATTTGTTCGACAGACAAAATTCACAAATTTGTAAGACATTATTGTGTAAAAGTGGATCGAAGATAATATTTTGTTATCCATAGCTTTAACGTGTTTAGTGTGTTTAGTTTGTTTTGTTACTCGTTTCGTAATTACAAACAGTTTACTGTCACTGTTTACTTACGTATTTTTGTGTAGACAAAATATGTATTGTATAGTTGCGCTCTTAAACGAATAAACGAGAAATAACATTTAAAATTTTTAATTTTCACTTAATTCCGTACTCGAACTAGCGCGAACGCCGTGTCATAACTATCTATTACCGATTAAAATTTAAAAATAAATTAAGTCGCAAAATTATTATATTCCTATATTTCATGGCTATGCATCTTAACGGCCGTATAACACGAATAAGTAACCTACATACGTAATCTCTAAGTTCGATAAATACACAACAAGAATTTTTTCGAATCATTTATATATATAATACTTATAGGATTGGTTTCCGCGCCTTAAACATTTATGCTCCCTTGGGAAACGCCCATGTCGCCAACCTCTAGCTATTGAATGCGGTTTAAGATTGATCCACAGATTATTTATAAATTCCTTATATTATTCGAGATAAACATTTAATCGTTACAGGGCGAAAAATATTAATTTGGATGTACAATTCGTCAAAATATTCCCATCACTAAATATACTCTATATAGTCACTTACCGTTTGTTTAACTACGTTGTTATTATTGTTGTTGTTGTTGTTGATGTTGTTGTTGTTGTTGTTATTATTATTGTTGTTGTTGTTGTTGTTGTTGTTAGTATTGTTATTGATGTGAAGATGATTCAGGTGATTGACGTTAGTATTGCCGTTGTGTTTGATCGGTGGCGCCAAGGCGACGTTCGGCTGGAAACTTCGGCCGAATTGTTCGGACTGCGTGTGCGATATGACTTTTTGCGGATCTACCAGCCGCGGTGGTCTCTCTCTCTTAATCAAACTGTAAAAAACGATAACGAGTGGCGATTAAAATTAAGGGGAACGGGATAGATTAATACGAGACGAGGAAGCTTTCGTAAGTCTTATAGGGTACGTGCGAATTGCTAAGGAGCTGCTGTTCAAACGCCCGTTGAAAAATATTCGTATTCCCCCCCCTCCCTGTAAGAACGACAGAAGAAAATAGATTAATATGAAAACAGGGCGATTATGTGAATGACCGTGATAGGAAAATTATATAAGAGAAATGAGACGAAAAATCAGACGGTTGGAGTAAATGACAACGGACAGCGTGTATGTAAAAAATATGGAAGAACGTGTGAAGTAAAAATTAGGGACAAGGATGGTCGACCACCCCAAATAAATGCTGAAAGAAATTTCGAGGAAAAAGAATAAGAAAATTAAAAGCGATTGAAATATATTCGGGGTTTTTTTTTAAAGAGGGAAAAAGAGAGAATACCTACTTAACATTTTCGCTTTTTTACGCAACTACAATATTTTTAACCTACGCGTTCAACGAAGGAACAGACGAAGCAATTATACAAGAGTACTAAACACAGTTTACGATAAATATCGTACAAAACATTTTCCGACTTCGCACTGCGTGTCATTGCAAACTTCCTGCCAAGCGTAATATAATGAATCGTACGAAACACGATATTATGGCGACGGTTTTTATATTAAAACCCTGTATACAACAACGTCGTGTTCTGTGCAACTTCTCGGCGGAGTCCAAGGGACCATACCCATTAGTATAAGGGACTAATGACGTCGTACATACCTGTCGTTCCGATATAGATGAGAATGGTACATGGCTGCCGGTGGCGGTACCCACGCGCCGTAGAAATAGTGGAACGGGTCAACCAAATAATTGGGCAACGTGGGCGCCATGCTCAAAGCGGAGTAATAGGCAGCTGAGGGCACCGCAGACGGTTCTTCGAGTTTAGTTCTTTTCAGCGACGGCGGCGGAGTCTCAGCCCGGGACGGACGGACCGTACACGAGACGGGCACGAGTTCCATTAGCTGTGAACAAGACGAAACATGTAACGGATACTTCGAACGAATGACAAACGAGAATAAAACGCGAGCGCGGCGTGTTTTAAAATATAACACAGTTTCGTCAATTTCTGTCACGTTATTCGCACGGCGGCGTTTTTTTTCATTATTATCACGGCCATTTTCTCGCCGCAGCTCCCGCCGCGGCGACACGTGTACACAACTAAACATAATTATTAATGAACACTACGGCCAGCACAAGGTCGCGGGAAAAATAGGTAAACATTTTATTATATATATATATAAATAGTATAATGTTATTAGAGTTGATTAACAATGATGATAAATTGTTAAAAAAAAATATTCCGACCAACAGTATTCGGTCAGTTTGTTCGTCATAAATGGCCGAAATGAAAATTCGTATTCCAAATATTTCATCATTCCCTCCCTCTCCAACTATCGTTTTTAAAAATCATTATATAAGTATACGAAAAAATTTCGACAATGACAACTCGTAGTAGTACCACAATATATGTTCCGCGGACCTAGTAAATACCTAAGTGATATTTTCGAAACGCCACGACCACTGTCCTCCCTTCGTCAAGTGTTCTTCAAAAGTATAACATGAAAACCGACATACTTCCGTAAAACAAGATACGTACCTCCGATAAAGGTGTATATATATGGAACACCGGATAAATTGAATAAAACGAGACTGTCTCGACTGGAATACTTATGTTTTGTTCGTCCTATAAATATCGCGATAATTTACCAACGAAACGCACGCGATAAACAGCGATATACATGTTCAAATTTTTCTAAAAAAAAACTAACAAAATCGAGATATTATTTAATACGTGATTATATAGTAAAAATCGTGAAACTCGACGTAGTAACTAAAGTCTATATTAGATTGATACATAACAAAACATGGAACTCGATCGTCATGTTCCCGAGAAAGTTCTACGACTCTAAAATTGAAAATAGCGAATACTCGGAAGTTTTTCATAATTCCATCGTTAGATTCGTTAAAATAAATATATTATTAACAGTGTTTAGATATAAAATAAAAGAACCCGAATAATTAAACGACGCGTTTTACGACGGCCATAAATCCTGCATTATTTTTATTAAATCACGGGGATCGGAACTCCCTACGACTTATTGAAAATACCTGGGTAACACCGTCAAGCACATATCACCAAACAATTTTTTCCTTCTACTCGACATAATATATATATATACTGTTGTCAAATGTATACGATACATAAAGTATGTGGTTAATCATCCAAAAACGATACACCGAAGAATTTTTAAAATACAAATTTTCTCTTTTAAATTACCGATCAATTATCGTATCGTTAAGTAGCATTTGCTCGCCTTTAGCTGATATAAATATTGTACACTGCCGGATCAAACATCGATTGGTGCTCGTATGCGTGCAATATTATTCATCGCCATCATCCCCGACCACAAAAATTGTTGTATGCTCAATAATTAACCACAACCGGAATCGAATTGTTAATATCGCGCAAACCGCTAGTGCGTATATATATATATATATATATATATATATATATGTATATTATACGTATGACTTATTATAATAAATAGTAATAAAGACGAAGACGGTCGACCAATCTATTTAAACGTCGTAATTTCGAAACCGTATAAACGCAATAATACAATGTAATAAGTATTACGCATTGCCGTATTATTTCGTGGCAGGCACGATACCCAGAACAAGTCACAAGGTCTTCGAAATGATGATGCGTAAGCAAACTTATACAAAATCATCTTTTAAAAAATAAAAATCGAAAATCCGCTTAAGCGTAGGTATGTAAAAATGTAAAATTATACAAATGTCGAAAACAGGGATGATTTTGCGATTAATTGGCGACTTTCTTCGTGAATTAATAATTTAAAATGGACATTTCGCGATATTTTCTAGTAATTTACGACGCTGATTGTATGAATGAGTTAATGTTGTATTTAAGTATCTTTATAATAATAACTAATAAGTATTGTAATCAAGGACGTCAATTAAGGGAGCGAAGGGGCCAGTGACCCTTTTACAACGTTGCATGTTTACTAGTCGCGGTCAATGGACGCTTAGTCAGAGTATGGCAATACGCGTACCCATTTTTTTCTTTTTTTCGAATTACACGAAGATACTATTAAAGACGCGATACTTCAATTTTTCAATCGATTTTTATACATAAGTAAAATGTATTAAAAAAATTATAAAGACGGTTTTTTGTTATAATTTTAAAAGTATATGTGTAACAAATATGTATATAATATATGTGTGTATGTGTGTGTGTATGTATTGTTACTTGTTAACGTAAAGTTCGATTATTAACGTCAAAACCTTATAGTACAACCCATAGAATAAAATTAACGATGTTCGTTAAAAATTAATGTTATGTTATAGACAAGTCAATTGATCTAATATATATATATATATATACCTTTAGTTTTGTATACATATATAACACAGTCAATTGCAGGTCGTCATTTATATTTAAATAACGGCGAAAAATTCGATTATATTTAATAAACGAAATATTTCGTATTACCATTCCTTTGTTCTCAGAAAATAATAATTTTACGATAAATGTCGCGAAGCATTTTTTTTTTGGATAATATTAGCAACAAACAATTGACGTTTTATTCATTTTCAACATTAAATTCGAAAAACGATAAGAATATCCTTTTTGATAATTTCGCAATCGTCCTGTGGCACAAGCAAGGGGGTCATTCATAATGATCGAATTTAATCCGAATTCCTTTCTCGTCCATGATGAAAAACGGGTATTAGAATTGAGTGGGATGGTCCCGAATCGATAATTTAAAATTTCGAAAATAAGGATCAGTGTGATATTAAATACCGTGAACAAACGTAAACAGACACGTTACTCAAATACGTGTGTACGATTTTAAAAAAAAATTCGACCACTGCAGAAAAATTACGAGGCCCTATTGTCGGCAAAAAATAGGAACTACACGTCGCTATACCTATGTATACCTCTAAAGTTTGACACTCGTGACACAACGGGTCATAATGAATTTCTTAAATATAGGTTACGGGCATACGCGGAAAATAAATTAAAGTTTACGTTGTACGGTAACGTTTGATTTATGTAGCACATCGCGTTCTTAATAATTATTCGAGCAGGGGGAACTTTTATTCGATGAAAATGTCAAATGGCACGAATGGCGTACAATGAGGAAAATCATAAATTAGCCACTATTTAATATGAATATATACCTATATAACGTATAAATATATACGCGCGATCGACTATTATTTTTACGTAATATAAATATCAATTTTTAGATAAAATTACGCATAATAAGATCGGGTTTTATGGAACGAAGTCGTTTAAACGAGAAACTTTTCCGTTCTACAAGAACGTACGTACGGAAAAAAACGAAATAATAGGCGTAAAACACACAAAAAAGGACGAACGACGCGGACAAATTATTATTATTATTATTATTATTATTATCGAGTACCTTTTTTTTATATAATATTCGGTGTATGTACATATATATATATATAATGACGCGGTACGTATAAACTCCGACGGAAACAGGTCAAACGTGGCGGCGGTGGCGGCGGCGTCGGCGGTCTGGACGAGAAAATCGATTTCGGTGAAATATACGGTCTTTGTATAAACGCGGTTGAGGCGGCGACGGCGGCGGCATCACCGCCGCACGCACACAAAACCCGACCGACTAAGAAAGAAGAAATATCGGCGCGTCCAGGTGTATCGTAATCGATGAGGGGCGAGGTCATCAGCGACGCGGACGGCGGTACGCTATAATAATAATAATAATATATAATAGCGTTGTTTCGCGTACGATTCGGCGGCCGAAATGTGCGTAAAATTGATTCGAAATGAACGGAAAAATTCGCGTCGAGTGAAATCGACGGTGTTAGAATACCCACCCATATCCCGGGATGAGGGCCATGATGTGACGAAAATTGCGGAGGACTTTCGTATATTATTATGTTGTTTAAACATCTCGTAGAGGTATAGACCAACATAAATAGTCCGGGTAAATACGACGAAAATTTTGGTAACACACACACGTGCACACGTACGCACGAATAGAATTATTGAGTGTTGTACGTCTCACGAGACGATTCCGTTGCTTCATAGCTTACAAATATATACGACGACGTAGCGAAAAAGGATCGTCTAGTGCGTGTGGGCAACCGACGAGAAATGATACATATCGCGCGAATTTTTCTATGTGAAACGCACCCGAGAATTTCGTTAGCTATCCGTTTGGGAACAAAAATGCGATTGAACGGCTTAAGGAATGACTATTCGCGTTGGTTACGGTTACGAAGACACGCGTAAATCGTCTACGTTTACGATTCGACGGGATCGATTTTTATTTATATCACACGCGGTTGATAGGCTTTTTGTTGTTGCCGGGTAATAAAAGCTCATGCTGCTGCTAATTGTGGGTGCAGGGTTAAGTTAGGTATATTCGTTTCGATTTGGTTTTTTTTTTAAACAAAATCTCTTTGTCACAGGCCGTTATATTTTGGGAATAAAATACGTTCGATTTTTTCCAAATAATTAACCTCTAGACGTTACGCGATTATGACGAACGTTTCATTTTTGTTTCTGTTCTATGTCTCGTACTGGGCATATCTATTTGTAAACACGATCGCCAAGCTTAAATACTAATTCTCGGGACACGCCTCTAGCAGCATAACTATAAAATACGTTGTACTATTTAATATTATTATTTCGTCCAATAAAGCACGCGGTTTATTCGTTTCGAATCGTCGGAAATTATAATTTTTATACGCCCAAATGCACGTACATTTTCATCGATGCGTTTTTTTTTAGTGCACGAATATGTAAGAAACCCTGGACGGTAACACAATCGTACCCCGGGGATAGTACATGCGCGATGCGCGTATTGATCCGTCTGGCGATGACGTCACGTCCAGACATACCGTACAGACAGTGGCGGCAGCGGTGGCGACGCAAAGCTGCCCCGAGAAAACCACCAGATTTCGTCGAATGTGTGTGTGTGTGTGTGTGAGTATGAGGTGGGGAGCGCGGAGACAAAGGGTCGTCGAGAGTGATGCTGGGTTCTACAAAGGCGGTGGTGGCAGCGTCGGGATGGCGGACGGACGGATTGAACCCTGAGCGCATCGCGTCTGGCGGCACCCCGCGTCGTCCAACACGTATAATACGTACAATAAATATATATATATATAAATTTACGCGCACGCGTATATGCGTGCGTGCGTGTGTACAATATAAACGGTGAGGAAGACTGCAAATATATATAAGAGCGCGCGTGTATGCGCGTATATGTACCAAGAGAAAACAAGACTAGCTCACTACAGGAGATGCGCGATATATAGGCCCGTTTTTGAAAAAAAGTAAAATAATATTATAATCCGAACCTTTTTGGCCAGTCGAACCGAATTAAAAATTAAAATATTATAGCGTGGCCGCGGGAAACGCGCCACTCATATATCGCCCATCGATATATATTTTACCGCCAATGACCGTCGTACACGAAACGATTCTTATGATGTTCGCCTTCCTAATCCATATGTTTGTCCTCGTGAATATCAAGTAGAAAAAATAGAACGACGATTCGAATTTCCGTATCCAATATGCCGAGAGTATCGGAATCGATGGCCCTGTTACTACATTATACCGTCGGTTCGATTATTATATTTTTTACATTACGTTTTTCTGCGTCAGAATACAAAGTGAAACATGAATAACTAAAGATTTATACACTAAGAAAACGAGCGACGAACGGTATATAATATATATATATTCGAATGGCTGCTACACTTAAACAGATACCGTATACCGAAAAATCTGAATAAAAACTCTGTTCGTCGGCGGAGATATTGATATTGATACGCCGGTATTATTCTCGACCATGACACGACGTCACGGACGCTGCGTACCTATATAAATAATCGTTGGTTATCCTAATTAATGATAATAATAATACCACGATTTATGCGAATCGGACGGTCGGCGGTGTTGATCGGATTCGGGCCAATCCGGCGGCAATCGCCATGCACCGGTGCAGGTACATTGTTGTGCGAGGTTCTTTCGGGGGAGTCGTCTCCGCGGTGACCGACTGTTTGACGAGTAGAATGGCCGAGGACAATACTATGAAAACGACAACGACGGTATGGGTCTACGGGGAAAGGATATACGTTATCGTAATAAATTGTTAATATAATAGGCTGCAATGTATATTAAAGAGATGAAAGGAGAAAATGACTGTGGTGTTGGTGGCGGCTCGACCATTTTTAGCTATATCACGAATTTTTCGAAATAACTTGAACGAGAAAAACCGAAAAGAAAAGAAGCGTATTTCGTCTAGACCGAAACGAACGATATAAATATATATATTTATAATTACGCGAACCGACGATAAAAACAACACGGGAATTCAAACGAAAAAATACGTTAAACGCGCGGGCATGTTTATCGTAAGTTCCCACAAATTCCAACCGAAATACAACGTCATCGAAAACAAAAAAAACCTCCCCGATTTGCGGGCAACGGGAATTTTGTTAAAAATATTCGTTAGACACGAGATACCCTTTTGGCACATATTCCTTCATTTTAAATTATTATTATCACTATTATTATTATTGTTATTATTATTATTATTATTATAATTATTATTATTATTATTATTATTATTAGTATTGGTATTATTATTATTATTATTATTATTATTATTATGGAAATATGCGGAAAACACAACAAATCGAAAACCTTTAACCCATCGATAACACTATATTACGGGACAAAGGATTTTTTTCATGCCCCTATTATATTTATTATATTTATGGTATAAAACATTTGAAAACACTAACTGGAAATAAAAACCGAACGAAATATATTATTTCGTGTGTCTAGTTGTCCACGAACGAGTTTTACGCGGCGTAACCGTGTAACAACATAATGGTTATACGGTCGTCATAGAGAATAAGCCGTATTTTATTATTTATTATTCCGTTTTCGTACGGTTTAAACGATCGTCGGTATAATATATAGACATTGGAAAATTTTTACAAAAAAAAAAAATACTCCAAGGGCAACTATTAAAACGCAATCGAGTTCTTTTTATTTTTAATACATATTTATTAGATTAACCGAATAACTTATATCTCGGCCCGAAACAATAGAGCTAGCGTACACGGGATAATATATTATATTACATTCCACGTGTCATGTGTGTGTGTGTGTGTGTGTGTGTGTGTGTGTGTTTGTGTTCATATATGTAGTAAATATAGTAATATAGTATCGTGACGTATATTTTATACCCAAGAATTTTGTGGAAGTCTTGTAGTCGTCGGTCTTCGCCGCCAATAATATATATATATATATACGAATCTTTTATACTCTATCTCGCGAACGTTACTCTTAATCGCAGACCCAATACTATGCATATGTGTGTATAAATATGACCGGCCGTCTTCATTCCAATCAAAAGATATTTTTCCCTTCGAAATTACGACGGCAGAAGACGGCCGACCGACGTACACATACGAGCGCGCATATTGTATTTCTTTTACGTTCGGCCGTTTCTGCCGACGTAAATCGCACGAGACGCGTAATAACACAGGTAAAAACCGGTTTTTTCTCCCCCATTTTTTTCTCCTTATTCTCAACAGTTCTTTTCTCCACGCATACACGTACATACACGCGCACACATAAGCCTCGCGTACGCACATGGAGGATCGAATTCTTTGCGCAGCACGCACACCGCGTCAGGTTTGGGTCCTTTTACCTCGTCTCTCTCACTCGTATTCGCTCGCTGTTTTTCTCTCGTCCACGTGTACCGGGGATCTCCTCCGCCGCGATAAATCGCACGAACCGAGACGACGGTGGTGCGCGCTCGCGATTATTCCGCCGCCGCATCTGTGCGACAGCTGTTCGAACCACGGTGGCTGCGGCGGCAACGACGAGAGCATTTTTCTTATATTCCACTACACAGTACCAACCATTGTCCGACAACACTACCGTCACCGCCCTCGACGCCACGACGAACGTATACCACACGTTTTTCCCGCGTATCCGTTCCTTGTTTGTACGATTGGACTACTCGCGCCACCGTCGTCACTGCCATTATCACTGCCCGCCGATCGGTTGGTATTTCCGATAAAATTTCGTCGTTAAAAACCAAGTTACATAATAACCTGTTATTTATATAAAAAAAAAATATGGTTCTTCACCTATAAAACATTTGTCTCGAGAAAGGTTTTATACGTATTACGCGCTATTATATCTCTACGACACAAAGGTATATAGGGACGTAAAGAAAAAAAAACAATTTCGTGAACTACACAACCCTATATATATATATAAAAATACCATTTTTTATGAAATAATCCTAGACTAATAAAAATATACGTCAAAAGACAAAAACTCAAGGGGTCGTATTGCTACGTAAACCTACACGCATATAAATATCTACGACTAACGCGAACTGTAATTGCGTGCGCAAGAACACGGGCGACGGTGATGGATGGTGGTCATACGTTTGACGAAATTCCGAAAAAAAAAAGAAAAAAAACTTCCGACGCGATAATCAAAAACCGTTCCAAAAAACCACAAATCGTGGCTTATTCCGATGGTAGGAGGGAATGGAGTTCGACCTGCCCAGTGGGGAAGGCACGATGGGAAAAAACCGGAAGTACGCGATTTAAATAATAACGTTTTAAATAATTGAACCCGAGCACGTGGTGCGTATTTGCGGAATTCACGAGAGGATTCACTGCGACGGTCTTTTTAGTATTTTCGTACACATCAATTTCCGTTCGGTAAACTACGGAAAATACTAGCGACGTGATTTCGAGAGAAACCTTGCTGAAGCACTATAAGACGACAGTGCGAGTTTGCTTAGACTCGACATTTTCGTATTTATACACACACACACACACACACACATATTTTTTTTTCTATTTTGTTTCGTTCGATTTTTACTCTATACAGCAGTACACCGATAGAAAAACAGAGGCTACAGGATAGCACTTTCCTAAATATCGTTCGTCAAACAAAAAATAATTAACGAGATTATTGTCTATATATATGGCGATATATCGCTCGGTTTTTTTCTTTTTCTGGACTATAATTATACCTATATTTATAAACCATTACATCGGTCATAACGTTACGAATAGTTCAATTAATATTTAACGTTTTGAATAAATTATACAAACAAAAATATTCACGACCATGGTATCAAAATAAAAATCGCCGCGCGCTACAAATATTTATTATTCGAGCACACATTTTTATTTGTGTTTTACAATCATATATAACATTTTTTTTTTTTAATTTTATCTTCACGAATGAAAATAACAAAAAGTAAATTTACACGAAAACGAAGTTAAATTTTCGTGCGTTTATTATTATACGAAGCAAAAAAATAATATATATATATAATACAATAGGTATATGTATTAAATATATTTCGCGTAATAAAATATTTCGAAAGGTTTTTCGGAAATCAAATTATATATATATAGCAAACGTATAAACACACCGCGATACCGCCACACTGATGTAATAAAATCTAATGGAAACGAGTAAGAAAAAGAAAAAACCGAAACGAAAAAGAAAAAAAATCGAAACCGAAATTGAAACACAAAAAGAAACTCGCCGCCGATAGTCGTCAGGGCAACAACGCGTCGCGGCGCGGTAGGTTAAACATGAGCGAGCGGAGGGCGGTCGGACGAATCGATTACGGGGCATTTCAATTTTAATTTGTCGGAATGTGTCCAAAAATCGTTACGTAGTCGATTAATACGCCAGAAGGTGCAAGGAGGGGCAGATTTTCTATCAATTTCGAGGCGTACGACGCACGACCTTTTTTTCGTATCGTTTACTCGATCAAATATCATAAAAATAGTATAACGAAACTTATAATATAAGAAATGGGTGGATGAATACGATCAGTGAAGGATTGCAGTACACGTGCCAGTCTCTAACACGATGTTGCGACTTAAGATCCGATACATACTATAGTAGTCAGGTTAGGTACAAGTATCGATGATAATGAGAAAGTAAAGAACAACAAAGTGCGTATATTGTATATAACAGTAGGTCGTGAAAGACCCTCTTTTCTTTCTCTCGGATAACACAAATGGCAATGTATCTCAACGATATATATATATATATATATTTAGCAACACCCGAATTTCAATTTTTGTCTTTTGTCTATAAAACTTAGATCGGGTGAGCGTGATACTTATGGCATTACAGTAAAACGTTTCTTATTCGTTAATTCGTAATGTGCGTGCATATTACGCGTTATACGTACAAGACAGGAGACAAATGATTTCAAACTGTTTTCGAAAAGGCGTGTTACGAGAAAAAACCTACGATGTTTTCTCCACGAAAAACAAACGCTGTTTGAAAAAAAACCACTTGCGGAGTAGTAGAAAAAATGTGGATTTTACCTCACCGAGTGTGAGCCACTAGCATAATCGGCTCACGAACGAGATTATGTACTGTACGCTCGTTGCATTTCAATTTCCCACGAAATGACGAAACGCTAAAGCGCTAAATACGTTTTTCCAGAACGCCCAATGAAAGACTACTGATCAACTATCCCCGTCGATTAGTGCATCGCACGTAAACGTACTGTGTATATTCAAATCAAAATCAAAGCACCTTCAACGAGCGTACTTTCTAGATGTGTCCTCTCATCTGGCGTCGCTTTATGATGGTTAACCAGATCATAAGACGCATCTGGTTCAGAAATTCGAAATTTATTGGCCAAACATAACGTTTCTACAGAAACTATCGGTCACTACGCTCTACAAACACTCCGACCGTTCCTCGAGCTTAAAAGTTTAAATAATAGTCAGGCTGTCGTAATAAGACAGGCATTATTATTGTGGGGTTGTAAGAGAGTCGTGGAAAAGCAAATTAGAATTTCGCGAAGTCCAAACGTTTAATTGAATTCTTCCGGAAAAGATATTTACGAAAAACACGCGAAATCGCAACACGATCGGCACAAAAAACAATTTAAACAAACGTATAAGTATAAACGATATTAAATATATTTCCAAATACGCGTGAGCAAACATATTGTAAAGGTTTATGGCGCAGATTAAAAAATTAACGTACTAGAATCTTTAATCGGGTGATATGTTGCAATACGCGCGCGCGCACGCACACGCACACGCACACTCACACACACACACATATATATATATAAAGGCGATAGCGACAAAATGCTCATTCGGAATTGAATTTGCCCCCTCTGTGTAACCGCAGACTGACAACAGTACCTACAGAAACGAATTCAATTATGCCTCGTATCCGATACATTCAATAGGTTTGATTATTATTATTATTATTATTATTACTACCTTCGCACGTATAATCCGCGACGTATATAACAAAAAAAAATATATATATAGCCCGTTGTGGCGAAGAATTGGAAAATTATATGTACCAAAGTGCAGGACTTACACGCGGCGGCCACATACCCGAATCCAAAATGGGATTTTAAAGTATCCTGTTATTAATGAAAACATCGATAACGTTCCAAACAGGCAATTTTTTTTATATATACATATATGGTAAACTCGTTCTCCTTCGGACGATTGACTTAATAATTTTTAATTTTTTTAAAAGTACTTTAGTCTTTTTTCGCAAGGAGTTCAAAAAGTCTGAGAAAAAACTTTTGACAATTAATCTAAAATTGGTCCAAAGTCTTCATTTCGCTAAAATTTTGATAAATAATCGTTTTAGTTCGCTATGTTTAGTGCCGTTTGTTCTGCGCCCGTCTCTCTAAGCTGACCCGATCGGAACGAGCAGCATGGGATCCACCATAAATTACAGACAAAAGTATAATAATATGACTCGAATGAATAAATATAGAATCGCGTAGTTCACTATGCACACGCGCGAGCGCACGAGTGCATACGTGTGTGGATGTACATCAGAGCAATCTATATGTGTGTTTTTTTAATAGATTTTATTTTTTCGTTAACACGGAGGCATTGATTAACACGTCGAGTGAAAACACTATAAATATATATATAACGGTTAAATGTATCTACATTTAACCGTTTGCGTGTTTATACGTAGTGTAAAAATATTTCTGAGAAACATACGAGAACCGATGGTCGGTGCATGATTAAATAATTGAACACATTGAACAAAAAACGCACACTAGTTGAAAGCGATTAAAACGAAACACTATTATTATCTTACCAAATTATTGTGTTACATAACGTTCATAATCAACGTGTACTAGTTACATATATATATTTGTATCAATGCTAGGCAGTAGATTTACTAAAAAGAAGATTATAACTAACGTTCGTTGATTATTTTTAGTAAATTTTATTCCGTTTTTTTCTTGTATCCATTCGATATTTCGAACTTCGTCGGGCTAAACGCTAATTAATTATTTCTTAGTCTATTCAACTGTAAAATTCAACTATAACTATATATTCAATAGGCATCCTATTACTACTTATTCTCTCCGCGTGCTTGTTAATCAGTTTAAAAGTAAACGCACGGCATTTACTACGGCAATATACGCCCAGCGAGTAAATATAAAAAGAAAATTACAAATCGAATCGACACGCGGTTTATTTGAATCAATATTTACGCGATTTTGGAATTTGCGATTATATGTTTTTTATATAATATAATATTATTCGAACAGTTCTATATAATATTATTTTTGGCTTAAACGTGCGTCCTTCGGAAGAAAACTGAAAAATGAACAGTTTTTTCGGTAATCTATAAAGTTTCATTCTCAAAACCAACTAGCCATAATGTCTAACCTTGACTTGTATCTACATATATGTTGAATGATTTCGGATAAGACTGAAGATGCGAAAACATTCGTTTTTATGTAATAATGATTTATCGTTATGATTATTCGTATTTCGTCATTACGTCCTAAACCGAAGACACCAAACAGCGTATACAAGCAAATAATTATGAGACATTTACTTTCAGCGTTGTATAATTAAATCGGTAAAAATTAACAACTTCACTTTTTTAACTAACACACGCGGTATTATTATTTCAAACAAATAAATTTAGAATATCAATTTTTCTTTAAAAATTACTAAACGCGTAGTAAAGAATTATTAAACATAGAATAATTTGACTGTTGTAAGTTCAAAACTCAGTGTTGGTACCCACGTAAACGTGTAACTAAACGAATAATATTAAAAAACGTCAATTTCGTGTTATTTTATATATGTATTTAGTATGTTTTTTAAGTTTCGGGTTTTTTAAAAGCATACAAGGTTATAGGGTACATTACCTAGCAATAATAATGCAATATACGTATACCAACGAAATAGATCGAACGAATCGTTGGATATACGTTTATAACATTATATATTATGCCCGTTGTATAAATAATATTATTAATCGTTATCGTAATACGTCTAAAAATAATAATTAATTATAAACATTTCCTAGGAAAACATTTTCAGCGACTGGATCAGAAAAGGATTTCGTTCAAAAACTTTAACGATACTAAAATAATTTATATTGCTTACGATGCGTAATAATAATAATAATTATCATCATCATCTCGTGGCTAACGTTGAAAAACCGCGCGAAGAATTTAGTTTTTGATTATTAGGTACGATTCGCTCGGATCGTGACTGAAACGTTTGCGTGACGACTCTCAAAAACATTCGCCAAATGTTTCTTTCCACTCGAACGGAGTAAAACAATAATTAGTTTAGGTGTGTTCCGAAAAATATCAAGGGAACGTTCAGTTTTATATATGTAAGAGAATAATACAAAAATATTTTTAGACAGAAATATTTTTCACGCATTTTCGCTTGTGGAGTAGCTACAGTTCAACATACACTACAATTTGGGTAATATTATACGCACGCCGTTGGTGGGAAGTATTATACGAGAACGTAGGTGGTTTATTCGACGTCAAAAATTGGAATACTGTTTTTTCTTACGTATTAGGACTACAGAAATTCAAATATAAATTTACGTACTCGTACGGTTTTCAGTTGATTCAAATCATCGATAAGAAAAAAACGAGATCGAAGAATAAAAATACAATTATGGAATAATTTACGGGCCAATCACGTTCATAATAAACGTAATAAACAGACGTGTACCGGTCATACACACGCCACGTGTCGTCTCGCAGACAATATTATTATTTTTAGGAAATATCGATTCCGGCACATTTATCCGTTAGTTCGGAAGCATCGATCATTAAACACGCCGATAAAAAACCGTTTGGCCACGTGCGCAGGTAGAATTATTAAGGTGCATTGGACTCGATTTAACATGTAGCTTTATATTCAGGTACGAAAACTAAACGAAAATACAACAAGGACTGATATTTCGAGTAGCGCAGAATACGCTTTAGGAACTTATTATTTGTATGATTAAAGAGAGAGAGAGAGAGTGAGAGAGAGAGAGAGAGAGAGAGAAAGAGGGTGAGAGAAAGAAAGATGAAAATATAATACTAATAATTACGATAATAATATGGTAGATGGGCAACAAAACAAAAACCGGTCGAAAATTATTTATTAGCGGCGATACAACGGCCTCGGACAATCCCCGGCGTATACACGCGATCCGATTACACCGGTATTAGCAAAATAGTAGCCGCTAATATAATAACGTTTCGTTATTAGGTACGCGATGGTGCGTATTTTCGCGAGCACGAGAGTCATTAGACAAGGTCATGCACGCGCTTCGCCTTGAGAAGAGCTCTACAGAAAACCTCCGTATTACTACTGTAGATTATATAGGTAGACGAGCGTGTACGAATTTTTTGAAAACTTCGCTGTTGTGTAATAGTACAAACAAATAACGTAACGTGTAAAATCGTTTGACATTTGAGAAAAATCGAAACAATTGTTTAAATCCTTAAACTTGACCCGGAAACTGTTGATATTCGTTTGTAATAAATAAATAAAGCGGCATAGTAAATTAGATTGGTCACTTACTCCGAGCTGTCTGGTCCAAGAAACCGAGTGTCAATAAGATCCGAAGCTCGATCGACACACAAAGCGTCGCAACCGCAGTAGAACGAATTTTGTCTGTGACGAAATTTTAACCCCCCCTCCCTCAGTTGACGTAAAGAAGTGCAGCACGGGATTTAATTTAAATAAATAATTATAAATCGACTAAATAAACGACAGTGACAAGCAGCTTGGCTAGAAATGAGTAATATACTGAATAAAAAAGGTTGTCTCCTTATTTAAAAGAGGTTAAAAATCGATTTCGTTAAAAATCCGTATTTAATTTCGATATTTAGAATTTCGTAAATTATACAAAAGGAAACAACTAGTTGGTAAACAAGTCACCTAGCAATGATACAAAAATAGTAATTACTCGTCATTGCCCAGTTTTTTTTACATTTCTATTGGAAATTTAGTTGATTAACGTCGATTTGGTAATTGTAAATCACACACTGTTACGGCTGTATAACTTATCTCAACGTATTACAGCTCTATCCAATATATACATTTTTCGAATAAACATGAGTTTTATTTAAGATTAAGAACTAATGGCGGCATTCGCGCTAAAAAAAAGTATTAATTGCCTTTAAACCCCGCCCAGTATGAACAGACGTTTAAAAAATATACACGCCATTGTTTAAAACACGTTTTGTGAATTCTTTGTCGGCAATCGTAATCTTCAC
Source organism: Geopemphigus sp. TES_GeoC_2020 (assembly GCA_025469175.1). Taxonomy (NCBI): domain Eukaryota; kingdom Metazoa; phylum Arthropoda; class Insecta; order Hemiptera; family Aphididae; genus Geopemphigus; species Geopemphigus sp. TES_GeoC_2020. Next base: position 56,177 of record JAIPRN010000116.1, read on the forward strand.
GCGTCTTATCAATGTAGGAAATGTCCATGAAATTGCCACGATTACCTAATTGGGTGTTGAACTCGATTCGAACATACAAAACGGATTACTATTTAAACGATGAACCGAAAAATTGATTCGCGCATTTTCCTCAAAATTATTGTGCGTTAATTGTTGGGGGGAAATGAGGAATGACGAGGTGAGAAAGAACGATAAAGGGGAGGAGAAACGACGGAAACTGAAATCGTCTTTCGGTTTGAAATACAACAATTATTATCACACGGATGTTGTGCCTACAATCTATTTCAACGAGTACGGACACACATAGTTGACGACTATGAAGGGAAAAATAGAGGAAATCAACGTGTAATAACGTCACAAGACCGAAAAAGAAAAAACACCCTTACTTATATATTCGACGGCAGTCGGTTAAGAAGATGGTGGTGTTAGAGGAGGCAGCTCGCGATCTTTTGATAGAGATAAAATGCGAGATGAGGTCAATCACTCTAAACTACACATATACATGTTTGTGTGTATATATATATATATATACACGGATTCAATGGCGAACTTAACGTATACGAAGATTTTCAGGTCAACTCCATTCTTCCCTCTCAAACTCCCGTAGAAACAAATACGAAAAACGAATTTTACGTTATTTGTTACGTATTTATCTATTTTTGGACGGTGCTTGAGCTATTGTCTACGGTTTGAAAATGTAACTAATTTTTAATGTAAGTTTTATTTTTATTTTACAACTGAAAATATATATTCAGTTACGTTTAGGTTGAGCACTGTGTAAATGTGTAGCGTTTAGAAATATTTCAAATACGACGCGGTGAAACGAATTAATGAGCCTCTGTTCAATATTCATTTCTTTGATTCTGATAGTGAAACGAAGAACGTATTATTTTCGCAATAAGGTTTCTTTTTGCTTTGTGAACACGATTTCGTTGCAGATGGATACTCGTAAATGATTTTGACATGCGTCATAGATCCAATGACAAATTGGTAATTTATTATCCCAATAATTATCTGAAACGTAATTCAAAAAAATCCCCCCCAAAAAAAAACATAAAACTGAAGATATTCATTTTGGAAAGGACAAATTTTAGAATTTTTTAAAAACTTAAAACATACAAGTTTAGATACATTAAACGTATTAACAATATTTACGATATTCTATAATAATAGTCTACTAATGTTTCTCAGTAACGCTTCTCCAATACGATGATTTACGGTTGTTTTCAAATTCGACGTAATAATTAAACAGAAATCTCTATCAACGTGTGCCACTTGAACCGATATTCATTTTTTATTTTGTTGATGTTTACATTTACGCGTAAATAGATCAATAACATTTTATCTCGTAAAACACACGCACTTTTCGGACGATTAATAAGCATTAAAGAACCCTATTGCAACCTATTAGTAACGTTTACGTTTTCCATTGAGTTGCGCGCGCGTTTTAAGACGGAAATGTCGTCGGGCTGCCAGAGGAAGACGACTATAATATTTTCAATTTAAGGAACGTTTTCGCCGGAACACGATGCTATTATCAGGTCACGACGTTCGTTAACGCCATATTTGTTGGGCCAAACAAGCACACTACGATGGTCAAAAACGCGGAGATTACCGCTAAAAAAAATCAAAGCGCCCGACGGCTTAAAGTGTATACGAACGATGGAGAAACACGCTACTCAAATCCACCCATCCCGGTGCGATTCTTAGGCGAGGCTTTGAAGCGACAATACCGAAATCAACGTATCGAGCGACGCATACTCCCACCGAAAATTACGGGCCTTCTGAAACGTTTTCGCGCGCCACGATATTATTATAATACCCAGTCCGTTAATCCATTTGTATACGGAATTTAATCTCCCGATTTAATCCGCGGTGTTTAATTGTCTGTTCGTAATGTATGCGCGCGCCAGTGTGCCCCACATAACAACGCACGCGTGTATATGGAATGAAACAAACACTAAACCTAACTTCTCCTATTCTTCTTCTATTTATCTATCGCGATCGGTTCGAACTAACGACGAAAATCAACGAAAGCTACACATCTAGGCGCGACTCCTCTGTAATTTGTTATGACGCATGAAAGGGGATGAGGAGAGTGTAATTGTAGACACGAGTGCGTGTACAAAAAAATGCACGTCTAAATACTGCTGTTGTCGTTACGAAGACATCCAAATGTGTTTGAAAAAAGTATGTGGACGTTATATATATATATATAACGACGAGACATACGACGATTACTGAGGACACAGCCGTGGAACAAATCGAAGAACAAGTAAATGATATATGCACCGAGTCTAATAATAGGTACACGCAAATGGCAAAACGTTCATTCAAACCCACAAATTTATATTCTGGACTTAGGTTGCGGAACACAAAAATTTCCGAATTAAAAACGTTACCGGCAAATATATTTTCGCTACAATCTCGAGTTTGACTTTTATTTTTTATCTTGCGTTAATACACGTTCGCGTTCGAACCGCTTAGTACGCGAAGTTTTTTTTTTAATTATCGAAAGTTTGGTCGGAAGAAATAAATTGAAAGAGCACGTCTTTGTCGACGTTTATAAATAGCGGGTGAATCGTTATTTTCTATAGCTACGTGGCAGCGGGAAAACGGAGACTCGACAAAAGATCAATTACAATCGAATATCGATCGAATACGCGCGCACGCGCGAAACGTACAAAACGCATTCAATAATCGAGCGTTTCCAATCAATACCTTCGTGTTGGCAAAAATAATAATAAGGGACGATCGTGACGGGTCGAATATATATATATAGTACAATGTATATGCGGCCGACGCGCGTGTACAAACATTTTAGCACAGACGACGACGATGAAGGGTTGAAGTCGTGTATATAGTTGGTGTACGAGGGGAAGTTGCCGAGGGTTTGGCTACGTGCCGAGACGCTTGGAAAAAAAAAGCGAAAACAAAAAATAAAATAAATGCCAAGCTCGCCGCCGCTATTAACTGGGTCGACACGTGTGTGTCTATACATATATACATTATATACCCCTCCGGGCCGTCGAAGTATAGCAGAAACGCCTACTACTACTACTAATACTGCTACTGCTTCTATCACCACAATACTACTATCATACTACTACTACTACTATGCCGCGCAACGACTACGTTCCCGCCGACGCGACGACGACTACGAAAAAACGTTCAAAACGTTGTGGCGCGTACTATCGATTTCCATCAACCTTGAACTTATGTATAATACACCACTCGTCGCCGAGCATATTAATATATATATATATATATATACGTGAAGTGATATCTACACGCATGACTGACGAGCGTCCATCGCGGGATAACGCACGCATTTTACATAATACATAAACCGAATAGATACCGAATGAGACGAGGAAATCGTCCTAGCGAGGATAAAACGATGTCGCGTTTAATAAACTTGACCGTAACTATACGGGACTCAAGTTCCAAAACACTTAACATCAACTAATTACAATACGCTTGATTCCAGCATTTTTAAACAGTAACACGCGAGTGGGAGAAAACTAGCGAAAAAAAGCGAATGCAATATAATCCGATTAATTTGCAGCCACACACGAAGTTTTCAAATAGCGTATTTCCATACTTAAAATAATAATAATCGATTATCTTTTGCGAAAACCTCACGACGTTCGAAATTTCCGTGCAAGGAACACGATTGTTGAAAACACGATTGAACATTTTATATATACATACGCCATATTGATTTCAGACAATATTGCGTAGTTGAGTGAAGAAGTAAAAAATATAATCGAGTACTTATACACACAAACGAAGCGGCGCGCTGCACGAAATACGTTTTAACGGAGTTTTCATGACGAGAATTCAGCACGGTCGTCTATCGGCTATTATTTTTTCGCGTACGATTTTCCGATTCCTAGACGATCATTGACACGCAATTCTAGCTGCGCGTTACGACAACAACTGCAATTTCGTTCCAACGTAACACAATATACATATATATATATAGTATGAACGCGCGTCTTTTGTGTAGAATATTGTTTGGACGTAGTTTCATGACCCGTTATGTGTACTTTAATAGACTTCGGAAGGGTTTCGGGCAGGGGAACGTCTTCGGGGCAATAGCGCTTTTGATATCACGGCGACCGGGCGGGATATAGAACAAAAAATAATAATGACGACGACGATGAAAACCACCGTAAACAACGATTAAATTGAAGACAAACGCGCCACGCGCAGCCGTATACATACGCAAGTTCGTAAACAAAGATAACGATAACAACCGTCGACGAGATTTTCAAGTAAAAAGGGAATACGTTTATTATTACCCACGGACGATTCGATGTCTATTAGTATTTTTTATATATAATATATTGGGGGGAGTGGGAGAGAGTTTGGGTATAATTCAAAACCGTATAGTTATAATATTGGTGAGGTTTAAAAGACGCGCATTTTATTACGTGGATATTTTTAAACAGGTCTACGATTTAAAATTACGCGCAAATTTCGTTGGTCGTTTAAAAATATCTACGTATATAATACACGACTATATAGACGAATCGTTAATTAAAGCACGTTTATCAA
>JAIPRN010000116.1:60839-128585 GCA_025469175.1 Geopemphigus sp. TES_GeoC_2020
ACAAAAAATAATAATGACGACGACGATGAAAACCACCGTAAACAACGATTAAATTGAAGACAAACGCGCCACGCGCAGCCGTATACATACGCAAGTTCGTAAACAAAGACAACGACAACAACCGTCGACGAGATTTTCAAGTAAAAAGGAATACGTTTATTATTACCCACGGACGATTCGATGTCTATTAGTATTTTTTATACATAATATATAGGGGGAGTGGGAGAGAGTTTGGGTATAATTCAAAACCGTATAGTTATAATATTGGTGAGGTTTAAAAGACGCGCATTTTATTACATGGATATTTTTAAACAGGTCTACGATATAAAATTACGCGCAAATTTCGTTGGTCGTTTAAAAATATCTACGTATATAATACACGACTATATAGACGAATCGTTAATTAAAGCACGTTTATCAAGCCATTATTCGTATTTTATATATACGTTGTTATATACTAAATTATTGAGACTGTACATAAACGATTAAAAAATAATTTAACTTTTTAACGTAGCGGTTTTTTTTATAACAATTAGGTGTACACTTTGAATGTTCATTGCCGAATGTAATATTGGCCGACGTAATTTATTTAAACGCATTGGTAAATCGTACTTTGAAAAATAAGAACAAACGGTGTCAAATTTAATATAAATTGTTGAAAAATGTATTTTTTCTTTTAAAAAAAAAATTAAGGGCAATTTAAAAAAAATTTCACTTCACACAGTTCAAAAAAACCTTGTGCCGAGTTAATAGTTTAATAATTTCGTTAACTTAATCGAGCCCGACAGAAAACATTTAAATTATTAATTAACACGAACTCGCTCAAAAAAAAAATTTAGTTAACTTAATTTTATCAAGCGTTAATAAATATCTAACTTGCCCAACGTTGCAAATTACGTTAAGAATGGTGAGTATTACTATTTACGCTTATGTATGAACATATTTAATATTAAAAATTGATTAATCTTTCCATTTCATAACTTAATATTACACCGATATACAAATATTATTTATATATATATTTATATTTATATTATTTAACATAATTATACCCAGAATAAAAATTTCTTCGTTAAATATCGTTTTATCTTAGGGTGTTGTCGCCGGACAGTCTCTTTCGTCATACTACTCAAGTTATGTAAATTATTAAAAAAAAATCGCCTTAGTTTATTGTACGTCTGATACAGATTATAAATATTCTATAAATATTTTCCCCTCCTTTTATATATCTATCTAAATATATGTGTATGTGTATGTATGTGTATATGTGCGTTTTTTTTTAACTTTTAAGCTACACTGCACATTTAGTATTTAGCTTTCTAAATTAGAACAAAAAATTTTATTTAAAAAAAATTCTTTCCATTTATGCGAGGTAGATAAAAATTAATTATGTTCAATATAGTAAATATATTTTTTTAAATTTTTTTAAATTAAATTTATTGTTTTTTGTACGGTTTTTTGCTTAGTGGAGTTCGATTGAGTTGTCTCCAAGCTACCTTTTCAAATGATATTTGAGCCGAAACCGACCGATTTTAAACGTTTCCACAATATATTACAATCGTGTTTTATTGCGTAAATTCCGATAAACATACAACAGAACAGTGGGAGATTCGTTTTCGCCAGAACTACTGTAAAAACAGGCTGGCTTTTGTTTCTAAATATACAACTCTAGATTAATATTTAAGTTTGCTTAACGAAAGTCATTTTAATTATAGCGTGATAATAGTTATTAAAAGTATGAGTTTTTGACGAAAAAAGTTTCCATAACCAATTTTAACCCATAGTTATCTATAGAACTATTTCTTTATGTGTGTTTGTTACGATTAATACGGGTAAATTGAGAAATCTAAGAAATTTCGTAATTCCTCTGTATGTATAGAGAAAAGGATCCCTTATTAAGAGTTTGAATATAAAGAGCAATATTAGGAAATTATATAAAATTGCAACCACTTAATAGTGAATGTTGGAAAATGATGACTAGTAATATACGACAAATGATTTAAAGTCAATATTTTTTCCAATATTTTACGCGGGAAAATTAATAATAGACTTTTTTATGACGAAAAAACTATACAAAAAAAAAATGGTTTTAATATTGAACGTTAGAAAAAAGGAGAATCAACGGGAACAGTACGAAACAAACGAATTACGCGAAAATTCGAAATTGTCGACGTAAGTTTCGAATATTTTGCGCGGGATATGGTGATACAACAACGAACGAATTAAAAGGAAAACCATCGCGTTAGCTACGAATTCACGGCCCTCATTATTGCCACACAGATAATGAAACGAACGAGGAACGTGGCTACGCGGAAAAACGAAGAACGTAATAATAAACGCGACGACAACAATAGCTCAACGGAAAACTGTTTACGGTTCAGTCGCGATTATCACGATAGGCGTTGTTGTACGTTATGATGATGGACGCGAAAACTCCCGTCGTCGACGAGCTTCCGAGAAAATGTATTCTCACGAACCACTACCTTCGTCGTGTCCGCGTCTACTTATATAAACGCAACAGTATCGATAACTGTAAACGTACACTAAAACAACGGCGTTTACAATACGTAAAATGACACGATTTTATATCGTTAGGAATTAAAGGAACGTCGTCGTGCCGCCCTGGTGGTATTTACAGCCCGAATGGTAAACCGCGGTTGTGAACCTGGTGTACCTAATTATTACCTACAAACGCTCGATACGACTTTGTTGAAATAAAGGTATACACACACCTGCGTGCGTGTACGATACGTAAATAATTTGAACGCCACGTAGGCACTCTGTTCATAGATAAATTGTAATCGCCGGCAAAAACGAAAAATAACAATAAAGCGTATTTATTGCAACACTATTGTCGTTAACAAAATATACGCATATATATATATAACGTATTACCGCGATAATAAGAGTGATCGCAACTTGAGTCGAACAACATATTTCATTAAGATGTGTGCGACGATACGATATGTTACATAATAAACACGTGTGCGTGGAACATAATTATATTGTACACTCGGAAAACCAAGGATATCAAATTACATTACGCGCGCGCAAAAAATATCCTTCTAGTGAGCGGCGAACGAAAATACCGTGATTACTTTTTGTTTTTTGGTTTCCTCGCGTCGACAAGAGAACAAAATTGACAGCGTGCTATTATGAAACGTCAAAATTCACGTCGTTTTCATTTCGATGGAAAAATATTTCGCTTTATACATCCAGAACACAACGAAATTACGGGCTCTCAATGAGATAATATCCAATATCCGAAATTACTTCAACAAATTCCTCCCCCCCCCCCGAAGAACACTTTTTAACGTTTTTGGAACGTTATTCCTATATAGTTGCAAATTTCGTTTTAACCGTCGGTGACTTACGTTCGGAAGCATTCATCGCAACAACTCGGTACCGACATGTACGTCATCCCTAAGCCGTGACTTGGACACACTCGAATGATCCGTCAGCTTGGCTCAGCCACTCGTGGCGGTTGTAATCATTCGAGCTGAGCAACGGTCTAAATTCCGAAACAGGAAGGGATGAGATGGCGGCGGTGGGAAAAATGGTTAAGCTAGGATATCCGCGGGACATCTTTAATTCCCCAAGAATTCGTCACCGTAACGACTGTCGACGAGTGGTGGCAACAAGCAATCAACTCGGGTAATGAAATCCTCCGTCGGTGTGATCGCCGCGAAACAAAAAGATCTCTAACCCTTCGCGAATTTCCGTTAAACAATCGAGAATTTCAAACCACCATATACGCCGCGTTCACGGTGTACATTCGCTGGTGGGAAATCTGGGTCGATGTTCATATTTTTTTGCGACTTAATATACGTACGCGCGTCACAATTCCGTCCACGAGAAATACGCGAATACCGTTGTACATACGAACGGAGATGTTTATCATTTTCATCATCTCGGACGCGACAACGAATTCGCTCAAACTCGACGGAATTCAGTTAACCGATACATTCGTAGATAAAGCGGCGGACGAAACGTTTTTAAGGAAACGAACGTCCACGACGATGACGTCCATACGCCACTATTATATATATATATATATGTACGCACGGTACGTTTATAACCTAAAACCTTGAACAATAGAAACGACGTAACCGCAAAGGACGCAGGACCAAAAGCTCTACTATATACACGCGTCCCTTAAATCAATATACAGCCGCCGCCGCCGACCTGTCAACCCCCTCGGCAGCGTACGCGACGACGAGACGGGTGGCACCGCGGAAGTTTAAATACAACAAACGCGTGTGTGGTATGTGGTGTGTGTGTGTGTGTGTGTGTATGTGTGTATGCGCCGTAGGTGTATTAATATTCCGTACAACAATATACCTTAAAATATACGTCCACGTTAACGTAAAAAAACGAAAACCATATAATTTCGTATTGTTTTTCCCGTACTAAAAGCGCGTATCGGTAGACATTGCGTTGCAAAAGAGTATAAGTTACGGCGCGAATAACGAAAGGATCATGTTGACGAGGGGTTACGCATCTATGCAGCGTGCGTGTAATACACGCGACGAGACGGCGGCGACGGCGGCGAGGGAGTCATTTAAATACCCTTCACGATGGATAGGGTTCACGGGCCATTACCCGTACACAAAACGACAGGTCCGGTTTCCGATTTTAAACAATAAACACACACGTACATTTTCGTCCTTGCACGCCGTATAAGATTCCTTGCGTATATACACGCGCGCGAGCGCGTATTATAATATTATAATCAACGGCGTAATAGTCCTCGTCGTCCTTTTCCCACACACCCCGCCCGCGCACGACACCCGCCGATCGTCATCGCAACGTTTCACTCTCCTCTGTCGACCGCCCCCGCTCGTCGACGGCACCTGGTCTCCTCCCGCGCGTCGCACCGTATATATTATCGGTTGCGTGATTGACGTGTCTATTAACGCACGCCGCGTGTGCATTGTAGACGTATATGTTATATGCTTGCCGTCCGACGATTCCTTCCGGTCCGACAATTTTTTCTTGTCGTCGTTATTCCTTTTCGCACCCTTTCTACTGGGCTGCAGCCAACGATTTCGTTCCTGCCTCCTCCCCCATTCCCTATTGTTTTTTGTTTTTTTGTTTTTTCGCCCGAGTTGTATTGTGAACGAGTCCAAGGTGGCGGCGATTCAGCGCGGATTATGTAGATTAGTCCAACAAACAACGTAACTATAACGCACGGAACGTTTTACGGGAACGAAATCGAAAAGAAATCCGTTACATCGTGTTTAATCGGACATAAAACCGTCGGGGGCGGTGACAGCGGTACACGCACACGGGAAAAACGCGATTTTCACCGCCACCACACGCGTATTTAAGCCTTTCGTGTAAACCGCGTTATCGTGACAATTTATACGGAAAAAAAACAATATACGAGATAATGATAAGAAAAAACCGCGGCTTCGACGACGTCCACGTAGATTAAGGCGAACATACACGTATATTTCATTATATACACGTGCACTCGCGCGCGTGTTTGTATGCTTGTGTGTGTGTATGTGTTTATCTGTAATTACATGCCATTTACTGTGACGCGTATTGTTTGTGTCCTTGTCGAGTCATATTCTTAAGACGGCGTTGACGCGGGGGACGACTTCTCTCTCTCTCATTCTCTCTCTCTTTCTCGTGCTACCTACCTATTTATCTATACCTCTACACCAGACGACGAAGAGTAGGAGAAATGTAATACGAGTGCGAAAACGGCTACAGCCGACTTGGTCTACGTGTGAGTGTGTGTGTGTGTACGTCAACCTTGGCGTGTTTATGTAATGTTCAATGGACCTGAGTGGGCGCTGTAAAGCCGCCGACCCAGTAACAGTATATTGAACACACGCGCGCGCGCGTCATTCTCCTCTTTCAATTTTACGTATACACGCGCCATTTTTCGTCGTTCGTATTATTCTGAATTCGGGTTTCTTTTCGGGTCACACGTGCACGACGACCACCACGCGGTGCTAGCCGTTACGCAGCGTACCCCGAAACATGTTATATACCAAAATATGTACACATCTTCCGCGATATTGAGCGCGCGTGCCGGCGTCGTTAGCGACACAGACAGATAAAACACGTGCGCGCGAAAACGCGACATAATAAATTGCGCGTACGTACGGTTAGCTTTCGCGCCGATTATGCGCGAACAATATTGTTCGTTTCGAATAGTAACGACGCCTAAAACGTTACGGTTGTTAACAATATTAAACGCAATTCATACGTAACAATCGATCGAAATCGGCAATATTACGCGAATTTCCTGTCTCCGACATATTCCATACCGCTAAACCAGACTATCATTCGGTGTACGCTACACAACATAGTACGCGTAAACACGAATATCGTCGACCGTTAAAAATAGCCGCGCGAATTATCGACATTTCCGGTCCCGTCGAACTGTTCGCATACGAACAAGGACGTGCGCACGAAACATTCGCCGAAGTCGTTTTTTTTTCTTTACGAGCTTATCGAAATTCGGGATTTGCCAAGAACTACACCCCCCCCGCCCGTCCGTACCAAATTCCGTATTTTCATTTTCGTCGCTTATAATTGCCGCGCGAAACGGACACTTCGGTTGATTCATCAATAATACACAAACGATGATCGATTTACTTCCGTTTTAAATATTCGCCGTTCCTTCTCGTTCCCATCACGACAAACCGTTAGATTAACGACATTCATTGTCGACGAATTATCATAATTCGTATAATACGATGGAAGAACGAAATAATAAATGATTCACAGCAAACGTCTTCGTAACACTACACCGTACAGTAAACTATGAAACGCGCAAGTATTCGGTATATATACCAATGACCGATCGATGCGCGAAAAACAGCGGAATATTTTTTTTTTAAAAAAAAAACGCGTTTTCTCTTCGTTTCATTTAATCTAAAACAAGAATAACCGCAGTAACACTCCGTAGTAGATAAATTATATCGTACGCCCAGATGCCTAACATTCTTGCTTCTTTTTCTCGATAAGTATAGCGCGGATAATCACGGTTCTGGTTTTCCAATTGTTTTACTGTACATTTCATCGTTACGGAAATTCCACCGGAATAGGAGCGGGTCCGTGTGTCATTGCACTTTTTACACTCCTCGTTCTTTTTCGTATTTTCTATTTTTGTTTTTTCTCCCGCGAGCCAAAGTTGTTACGTACACGAACACACACACAAACACACACACACATATATAACATCTTCCGCGGTACATTACAACAACATATACTGAACGGTCGGTTGGCTTGTCAAATTAAAAGCGCGAGTATACATATACACGGCCAGCATTGGTCGTTCGTTTAATTTTCGGCATAGTATATTTTCTTGAACATATTCGAAACCGGGCTTGGTAGTAATTCGTTATTGAAATATAAACGAAAAACAACGTAAGTCGTCGGAACGCAAACCCTAACCGACTGGAGGGGTGATGCAGAATTGACAATTAAAATGATAATATTCTACGTACCAGCGCGACACAACGTACAATCGTATTCAACCGATCGTGAGGCATGTATGGCGTGTTTGTATCAAATATCACGTATTTTACGTTATCGTTACTATATTTTTATCTCTGTAGTTCATTAAAGTGTATACCGTAGTACTGCACACACGTATCTATATATATATATATATATATACGTGCACACGACACGGAAAATAATATATTATAGTAATTGTTGGTTATCAAAACGCGGTGTATTTATAGGGTCCGAAGGGACAACAATGACGACGACGACGACAAAATAGTAAAATTGCGCAGCAACACGCGAGATACGTCAAATTAAAAGTCTCTCTCCTCCGCAGCCCTCATGGTGGCCAATGTACGAACGATAATTAGTCGAAATCTTTATTGCCACCCGATAACGTCGAAGTTCGCGTGCATTTTCGTATTCGTACACGTCTACACGTGTTTTCCATTTTAGTAATTTAGTTTCTATTAGGTTTAATATTTTTTTAACGGAACGGCATCGCAGCGACTGTGTAAATACAACAACCCAATCTCGCATATTATTATATAATCATTACGAGCATGCGTGTGATATATACCTTTACACTATTGGCGTAACGGTTTAATCGAATTATGGCGCAAACATAGTTGGAATCAAATGACTGGTGAGAATAAAGAAAAGACAGAAATAGAGAGAGAGAGAAAGAAAGAGGGTTAACATCAAAAAAAAGGAACCAGTCTTCGTCGTTAAGTCCGTCTTTGTGAACACGATGTCGAACCGGCCGATATATCGAGTCAGTCATTGTTGACGTGTTCGTAGGTTGTCGCGAAACGCTTATGTATGGAAAACGCTGGGTGGGCACGGGAAGGGGCCGGTTGCGCCAGTGGAAATCCACTGTCGATCCGTCGACGTCATTGTTCGAATTAAGAGGATTAACTCTTCTTCGCAACGACTACGCGACTTCAAAAGGTCTTAAAACCGGGAACTTTTTTTCGACACAGTATTGTCATATACTATACATCCGAATGGATCTAAAAACAACAAATATTGAAGTCTATATATATATATACACGTGTGTATGTTATATACAGATATGCATAGAAGGACACGCGAGGCACATGCGACGTCCGTGTGAGAAAGGTCGTGGTCGTTTTCACGGCCGTGTGAGCGCCAAAACTATCTCCGCCTCTGTGAGTAACTCTATACATGCGCACGTTATACGTTCATTTACCGGTATCGCGGATCTATATAGCTTATGTGCGTGTGATATCGGGTGTGCAAAAGGCGGTTATATACGTGTGTGTATGTGTGTGTGTGTGTGTGTGTGTGTGTGTATAGTTCTTTGCACACAATCGTTTTTGCATGTCTAATGAAACGCCGCAGCTGTGTACAACAGTCCGCCCACACACACACACACACACACACACACACACACACACACACACACACGAGACGATTTTACACACAGTCTAATGGCAGGGGACGATTGGCGGAAAAGGGTAACAGAGATCGGACGGACGGACGTGCCACGTCGAGGGTGATTTTTTTGTTTTTTGAAAAGAATAGCGGGGCACGAGAAAAATTAATACGCACCGCGCCAAATAAACGACCGTGTAATAGGGTTTTCTCGAGACGATAAACGGGATTTCGTAAAAACGGGGGCGCGAACACAATGCACGACTATATATATATATATACAAATAGATGCAGATGGACGGCACTACGGTATCGTATACATATATATAGTGTTGCAGCAGGAAATAGTATCAGTAACGGGGATAAGCACCAGGCAAGAAGTGACCCTTTAGGTTTTCGCAAACGAAAAATTTAAATTACGTAATATATTCGCGTAACGAGAACAATGCTAACACGCTTTCAACCTGTTGTTTTTTTCTCTCGTTTATCGGTCCGCATACGTAAATTTCTATATATTCTCTCCTCCTTCGTAACGTCGTATTGTACGTTTCGGGTATAACGTTTAATTTGTCCACGGATTTCGAGTACGTTTTCATTTTGAACTTTAACCATCTTATGTGAACATTATTAACTATTATTGTATATACTGCCGACTAGCGAGTTCTTCATTATATGCAAAATAAAAAATTTCCCATACGTAATATTTTATAATATTTACAAATGACATGTTGTCCAAACACAAAAACAAAATCGATTTTATACATAAATTAACAACCGTTTCATTCCGCCAACTTTCCAGGGATACATGAATTAAGACCTATCGAAACACAGTTGTTTACGCGTAAATATGCGACCATCGTAATAAACACAGATGTACGAGAGTATTACGTGCGCCCCTTGGTCCACTGTTCGTGAGACAACGAATAAAAGAATGTAAACTTACCAAATTTTAATGAAAAATACCCACAGACTTTAAGATACAAACGTTTAATTTGATCAGCTAATCTTATGAATGTGTTTTTTCTTTTATAAATGACCAATTGTGGACGATATATTCACATTATTCAAAACCCACGAAGAAAGTTTACGTTAGTCAATCTTCGGGCACACACACATAGACAATTATGCATGATAAAATGTTTAGACACTTCGTGCACAAACACGTGTGCACAGCTTATATTTACACGACTTTTGATACGCAATTGCCAAAACGCGTTTTTTGACGCGCCGCTGTTGCCACCATGGTCGGCGGCAGTATTCAAACAAAGACGGGTTTACTAATAGATTCGTTTTACAGGATCATTTTTTTTCTACTATTCGAATTAATTTTTTTCCCAAAAGAGTGCAACGACCCAGCCTAGTGAAGGTCCGTTGGTGGTCCGCCAGTGATAGTTCTGCCAAATAATATATACATACGCAGACCGTCGTCGGCCGTTCATTCATCCGTCCATGTTCGTCCAAATCGGTCGTTATTTTTATTTTTTCGAAGCCGAATATACACGTTACGAATAGTACACCTAAACGAAGCGTAATAATAATAAAAAAGTCGCCAGAGAATAATACGAATTTTATTATAACGGTATAACACGAATATGTTTTCGGTTAGGGTTTTCAAACAGTTAACGTGAACGAGAGAATCTTGTTACGCCAGTTAGGTCGAAAATTATCAGAAAGAATTGGATGTAAAGAGTATTTCGAGATCGTATAATATAAATATAAGGGACAGACGATTTGGTAGTACTGAAGTGAATAATATCTCGCAAAGAGGGCACATTTTTTAAAACCGTTACATCAAATGTATGTTTCAGTGCAATTACCCCGATATATATATTCCTAACAATAACGTTAATATCCAATTTCCGTATACAAAATTCCGTAAATATTTATAGCCCAAGATCTAGACTCACAATGTATACATTAGGTAAAACAAAATCCTCCTAAGTTTAACGTACATACATGAACGATTTTTTAAATATATTTGTATATATATATATATATATGTGTGTGTGTGTGTGTGTGTGTGTGTGTGTGTGTCACCATCATATTTGCAATTCAATTTTACTTTTCTTCTATATATGACAGCTCCCCGCAACAATACAGATAGATAAATATGTAATATTATCAATGCCGTATGTCTAAGAATTATTTTCAAAGGGAGATTTTAGATGATTTTTAATAAATATTAAATTTTATTTATTAATTAAAACACGAAATATATATATATATATATATATATATATCATAATAGAATATCCTAAAAATTTAAATAAAAAATAACGTGCTACACGTGCTGTGGATGTCAGTTTAAAAGAACTTAAAGATTTAATTTTTATTATTATTTCGAATTTCCAAGAGATACATTTTTGTATTCGAAAAATGGGATTATGAACGATCCTAGTACAGTTCATTATTATTTTTGTACCCACGTATGAATCAAAATAATTATAGATCTACAGTGTGTAATCGCTAATTGGAAACACTTTATAACTTTGCACGAATTATTTATAATTAAATTCTATTTGTTGACTACCTAACGAACTTAATTATACACTTATTTGTGTAATTCGTCTGTTTCTATGTCATTTAGTTTTACGTAAGTACGATACCACTTAGTTTTTCGTATTTTTTATTTTTATTCGTATTTTTTTAATAAATTTTATTGGTCTAACTGACTTCCGAAATTAAAAACAATTAAAAAAAATTAAAAATAAGAAATAGCTATTTAAATGTTTGTTCTTATTAATATAATCAATATGTTATGTAAATATAAGTACAAATGTTTTACTCAAATCATCATCAGAGTACTGTAAATTCTACACAAAAAAATGATTTTCAGAAAAACAGAAACACGTTGTTAAAAAACCAATACATTTTCATTTGTTATATAGCCTAACAACATCTTCTCATATAGGATATTTACGATATATATTTTAAAAAATTATATTCGAATCAATCGACTCACGCGAGTCCTGATAGTCACATAAATCAGTTTGGCGTATATCCTATCAAAACTTTGAGCGACCAATGATCTTTATCAACGTACACACAGACACGCACGCACGCACGCATATTTATTTATTCGAAATGTACGCGACGTTTAATGAACTAAACTTTACGCGCGTATAAATAAGTAATTTTATACGCAGTTTCGTACATTTTGTATTGTAAAAAAAAAGTAACGGGACGGAAATGGAGTACAACCCCACGACATTATTCTCCCTTTTTACCAACCGTCAATACGCTGACGAATATTACAACTACGTCCAGGTACGCAATGTGCCTTAAGATTTACCGTGGTAATGCATTCTAAGAAATAAAGAATTATTTTTTACTCACAGAGACTCGTACGCACGATAATACGAACACGTTCCTCGTTTGTGATTAACAAAAAAAAACCTTTAATTTTATCATTTCATTTCCACGCCCGTGATTTGTTGTTAAATAACGAGTGTTTATGGATAACAATGGCCTCGTCTCTTCGTTTTTTATACTATCTATTATTACATATTTTTTATTATTGCTCGGTACCGTGCTCTTGCATTATTTCTATTAAGTGGTTCCATTGTGTGAACACATCTTGACCGTTGCAAAGGTTAAAGGGTCTGTTTCTTTTTCATACGCGGCTTGTCGTGTGTACACGTAGATATATACGTATACGCGCGCAACCGAAAGGGTGGCCACGGCGGCGGAAGAACACTTCATGAAAAACGTGAACATTGCTCATGTGTGCATAGTGAAATGTACGGTAATCGGATGGAAATCTGAATAATCTAAGTCCGTGCTCGTGAATTCATTTAATTTGTTCCATTACCCCGCAAAAATAAGATTTTCCCATAAATAAATAAATAAATATATATGTATACACACGTGCACACACTACGTACACCAGACATTGACGCATACACACATAATCGTTGTATATACGTACGAATAATTATAATGCCGAATTCGACGATTCGAATAAATATAAAAATCAACCGAGAGCGCTTTATTTTGAAAACGTATAAACAAGTACGATTGGGTAGATTGTTTATTACTATAGAGATTATTTTTCGTTTTAAAATAACGTATCTCTGAATGTTTGGATGCTTTTTTATGGTCACCATCCCGAGAAAGTTCATTATTGAGTTGTTGCGATCTTGAACTAGTCAGCGATATAAAATAATAATATTGAACCGAATAATCCTGGTGGTTGGGACATTTATTTATTTCTGCATTGCTAGTCAAATTGCGTCGACGTAATAATAAAATAAGTGAAAATTGCCAAAAAACCGAATAAAAAAACCGAAAACCGTTCTTATCAAGCAATAAATTCGTTGATGCTTCAATGGTTTCTCGAGCATTGCTTACATATCCAAATGTATACATGGACACACACACACATACAGATTATAAATCTCGTTTTACGATACTCGTTTTAAAGGCGGATCATAAGAGTTTTATGTCACGAAAAAAACGCCGATTGTAATATAGTGTATATGAAAAGACTACCATAGATATATATAGTATACGTACATAAATATATATATATATAATAAAAGTAACCAGTCCATACTTAAAGCTAAAAAATGAAATAAAATGTAACGAATAAAAAGCGACAAAGGGTAAACTATATTATACATAGTCATCTACAATATTATGGTTCCAACCATATCTTCCGAACACATTATTATATAGTAGAAATAAAATATATTTTACTACTGCGACTATGTAGGTAAGTAAGCGAAACTATAAAGGCTCGGCCAAGTACGCAATTTGTCCAACAAAAGAATAGGGAAACTGATTATATACTGTTATAATCGATTCGGTATTTTTTTTTAGAAGTCGACACAATTTATGCTAAGTATATATTCCCCTTTAAATAATGTATTTAACGCACACCGATAACAAGCCGTTTTTTATTTACGTAATTTTGTATATGTGGAACGCTAAATAAGTCTGTAGATGTAAAAATATAATATTATATTTTGATTCACTAAGTATAACTATACTCTAAAAATTATTATTGAATTAAATTTACTATATACGAGTATATGGTTAAAAACAAAAAAATTAGCTGTAGTTTATACTGGAAAATAGCTACAATTGTACACAAAACATTTTAATAATTAAAATATAATTCTACCAATACCTATTTATGAATAATAATAAGTAATATTAGTCAAATATTAGGTAAGATTACAAAGTATTCGAACGTATGAAGTAGATTTTTAATTTATTATCATTTTTACGTTGAAATAAAACTTGTCCTTTAATATAATTATTTCTAAAGGTCATAAGTTACACACACACACACACACACATATATTTATATTTATAAATTATTGCACTAAATATTGTATATAAGTGGAGTGGGAAATAAAAGCTTTATTGTTTATATGGTATAATACTTTCAAAATAATACAATTAAACGTTATATGGATTATTTTTTAATCTACTTGTATACGTGTTGCCTATAATTGATAAAATAAGTATGGGAGTGGAAAATCAATAGATATTCAAAAAAAAAATTACCTAGTATACAATACCATCGTGGTATATCAAATAAACTACATAGAAAGCGAATGATTGTACATAGGTATTTCCCTAACAATTAAAACCGACTCGTTAGATTTGTGAATCGGGTTGATTTTAATATATTTTTGGATAAAGAAAAGTTCTCGAAATTGGAAAATAATTAAATGGTGCTTAAATTGTAAAATTTCGATAAGGCGTGGTTAAACGATCGGGCCAAAATATCTTTCGGTATAGTTCGACAAAGTATAACGGTTTTTTGTGAAGGGTAGTCTGAAACCTGAAAATCGATAAATTATTGGATTTTCGAACGGTAGCTAGACATTGGTAAGAAAGCATTTGCCAGTGGCCACAATAATATCAAAAGCATAATTTCGACAAGGGGTCCGTTTTAATTCAGCCATGATAATTAACGAAATTGGCTGTAAATTGCTTACGGCATATTTTGCCATGAGTACTATCGGTTCTTGCTATGGCTCTGTTCGATTTTCATGAATTATTTGAGTTACGGTTACGTACCATGGTCGAATTACTTCGATAACTTACTAAAAATTTAGCGCTAATTTTTAAAAAAGTATCAAGTTAAATTATGCCTTCAAAATGTTTTAATTTTAACGACGAGATAAACGTGTACTTTGACAAAGTATTAATAATTAAAAGATTTTCAATAAATTCACGTAATAACATAAATTTATCTCTCTCGTGATAACCCAACTATGATATTCGTGTACCCTAGATGAAAAAACATCGGCATCCCACCTCCTCCTTAAACAATTCTAGCTCCAATTTTACTTATATATTATCGGAATACGCATATATCAATAGCAGCGGACACTAAATGCAAACGCTCCTCAGTTACTTGAAATTCTCACGATGATTAAAAGAGTAAGAATGCGTTTCAACGGCACTAGATAATTTCGAAGTTAAAATTCAAGACCAACCAACCGCTAACGGACTTTAATTATTAACGCTCCGACCGTTAATAATTAACGGACTACAGCAGACTCGGCTCATTTTTCACGAAAGTCGTCGAATTACGTTACCATACATAAACTCTTAGAAATTCGAAAATTTTCGTAAGTACCCTAGCAACTTCGAAATCGTCGATTCTACCGTAAACTAGTATATATTGACGGCAAATATACCGTTTACATGGTCGCACAGCGCCAGACACGATATTATAATACGTATATGTATAAATGCACGAGCAGTATGCTGACCGGAAAAACGGTGGCAAACCACCGTTTGTTAACGCGTTGTGGAAACTGGCAGCGGGACAAAGATGATACACAACCGCGTATTCGACGATATAAGTGGAACAATGAACTCCGTCGCTGCCGAGTTAAGGCACTGCGGGAGGTCCCTGTTATGTGCATAAATATATATATATGTATGTATACGTGTCGTCGCCGCGACTGACCGACAAGACGCGTTACCCCTTTTACTATTATTCTTATTCGGAAATCCCTTCGTTTTTCATTCCGACAAAAGAATTCTCCCGTGTATTATTATTGTGTTTTTTAAACGTTTTCGCATCAATTTATATATATACATCCTCTCTTACTCGTTCTGTCGAGCGCGCACGCTGCGGGTTCCTTTTATATATATATATATAAATTTTTTATTGTTTGCGGCTTCTCGTGGCGCGTATAACCGGCCAATTTTGGTTAGCAGTATATGTGTGTGTGTGTGTGTGTGTGTGTGTGTATATGTACGAATACGTCCGGTTAGATTTTGACGTGACCAAGGGTCACCACACGCGCGAGCATGCATACACATCTTAGAAAATAATCACGAGCGAACAAAAGGACCACCGAACGAAACGCGGATTCCCCCGAGAATATGGGAGCGGGTACACACATACATACACACACACACACACGTGCACAATTGATGGCATATTACAAAAAAAATATGTTAAAAAACCGGTCAACGCCGAAGTATAGAAAGAAAATTGTTACAATGTCGCTGCTCCTATAGCTACGTCTTTGTATATACATACATGTATATACAGTGTGTACACGTAAAACCTGTTTTTCTCTATAAAAATAATGTTGCACGTATAAATTATTTTACATATTAACGCGTGCAATGGCATTGACGAGTAAAGAACGAAAAAAAATAATACATATATTACGTTACGCGAATCGTCGGGTGTCCGTAACAATTATTACACGGTTGTTTACAGTCTCTCCGAGCGTACACCGACAACAATAATAATAATAATAATTACAATTATACGTCTGACACGCGCGTTACGCTAGCTGGAGATTTATCTATATACACAAGGTGTCTCTCGGAGACTACCGTCTGATAACAACACGAACCACGCGCGGCCGGCCCTATCTAGAACTCAATTTTATCTCGGCCGCCAGTCAACGGTGTCGTCTATTAAACGCGAATAATTAACGCGTAGGTTTTCGAACATATTTGGGCGATTTTTTCCAAACACAATTAACGATAACGGGCAATAATTTGAACACATTACGTGATATATATACTTATATCGTTACGTTGATCAATTTATTATCTACGGGCCGAACAGCGACCGTCGGATCAATAATGTTTCGTTACAACTTTTAACTACCGAAAATATATGTTCCTTATTGCGTGCTATAGATAGATACGAATAACTGTTTATATCGCGTACGTGATAACAACCGACGTTTTAATCAAGTTCAAAGCTCAACGACTTTTCATACCATAGGTCGACAACACAGCGAAGACTGCAGTTGAATAAACGGCAAACGCGGGCGATAAAAATATAAATAAAAAAAACCTTTTCAAAAATCGACCTTTAAAAACGATGTTGTTACGTTGGCTCATTATGAAATATCGAAAACGCGTTCGAACGTCAATTTTGTCGATGGAAACGTGTTATACATTTTTTTTCTTTATCGTGAATATTAGATGATGATGTAACACGTTCATCAAATCGCCTATGTTACGTTTTTCAAATCCTATACACATCGGAGCTATTAACTAATACAATATATATATACACACGAAAAAATCGTTATATATTTATATTACACGTGTACCGATGAATTCAGATGTATGTTACCGCTCTTTTTTGTTATATGGAACGTATTACGATATAAAGCAATAAACTATTTAATCGCATGACGAGAGATATGATTACAACACGAGCGTATATTGTACAAACACACACACGCACACACGCACACACACACACACACACACACACACACACACACACACACACACATACTGAAACACTGACATAACCACATAGGTACGTAAGTACTAAAGTTCGGGTCGAAGGACAAAAGCTATCACCAGTACACACAATAATGTACAAATAAAACGCACGCGGATATATTAATAACCCTCGCCGTTCCTATTCCCCCTCCCCAAACCACCCGCCAACGTGATGGTTAATGAAAGATTAATTGTAACGTGTCAGACAAATATTTGTATTGCACAACACGAAAACAATAATATTATATTAAAACGAAATAATGTAAGTATACAGTGTAAAAATAATCGTAAAAAATTGAAGAGTCTACGTACGTTATAATCCCAGATATTTTGCCCTAAAATCCACTTATATTATTTGTACTTTCCCTGAACATTACATCGTATATAATTTTATATATATATATATAATACCGAAAATCGAGCCAGGCTTTTTGGTAAAAATAAAAAACATTAACAACAAAATAGTTTATTCGATATGATCATTACGGTGGTAAACGTTGCCTAGGATTTTCCACGTTGTTTTTTTCGTTAATCGGCAAGTTGTTCTTATTATTAATTTTCTGATAAACAACACTATTTTATTCAGTCAATATGGTATATACTGGTGACACGAGACGACATATTTGTCGACAACGGTCTATAATGACTTTTACCACGTTTTATCTCTATCAAGTAACATATGGTAATTATTACCTAAAAAGAAAGAAATATATTGATTTATTTAAAACAAATTTGGAATTTCGTACAACGCCTAGTCATACAACGCACATAATACTTAAATTATCAGTATTTTACGTAGTACGTGTAAAGAATAGGAACAAATCAATAGTATATTGAAACGCGACGGGAAAACAGATTTATCCGATAAATGATATTAAAGACTACGTAACTATATGTCAATGAATGTTGCCGCCGTTAATGAATACAGAGACTATATTATTCGAGCTGTATCGCACGGGTTGTATAGTACTTTTTGGAGTCAAAAATGTATGTTAATTTTTTTATACTCAAGTCGTAAACACGGAATGGAATAACATACAAAAGGAAAAAAACGCGAACGTATTAATAACGCGCGTTCGTGTGACACGATTAAAATTCGAGTTAGTCGTTTTCGGCGTGTTGGAAAGACGAAAATAGAAAAAAAACTGTCGGAAAGAATATTCGTTTCGTTTTTGTGCTCTGTAACTCGTCAAATATTCCCTGTTCGATATTCACCTATGAGAAAACAAGAAAAATCGCTAGACGAAAGGACGCGCCGTATATGAGAAGTCGGTGTGTATAGGATAGTGATGAACAGAGAGTGCCTCCCCGGGTATCCTTTATTCGCTTAAAACTGTCGCCGCAGCCGCCGTTCAATATTCGCGTCCGACGACGTCTGGCAAGCCGGCCGGCACGAAAAAACAAAAAATAATCGTAAATAAACTAGAAGCGTAATAACACCGGTGGAAAAATAAAAGATGACACACGCATGTTGCAAACCAGGAGTGAAAAACCCTGAAAGAAAAACATGCGTCACACATAAAACTTACTGCTAATAAATAACCGTTCTAACGGAATTAAAAATAAAGAATACTCGCATATCGAATTATAAATAAATAATTTTACATATGATAATACGATATTCGTTATTATTATAATTCCGAAATGTATCGTAGGAAAACGTATATACGTAATACGCGAACGAGACGGTGTCTATAATTAACGTACGTGTATCTGCATACGCGGCGTACGGTAAAGGTCGGGAAAACGTTTTTAAAAAAATTTGGGAAATAGCCATTGAAAGCGCGTTCGTTCCGTTATAAAAACATATTATTTCTTCGAATTAACAACGTTTTTCTTACACAAAAGTGACAATTTATATTCGACATTCGTATTACAGCCACACGATTCTATGCACACGAATCATGAAAGCGACACGAACAAAAGCTGCCCCTCGAAAAAACGATTATTAAACGATGACCAAAAAATATTACTCGATTTTATACGACCCGAAGCAAAAACGCGTTTTAACTAATTAAAAACGAAAATCCGCTCTCGGATAACATAACAATAACACGTACGTACTATATGTTCAGTTATGACACGCGCGTAAACCACGCGAGTCCTGTGTTCGATAAGTGACGGATGGGGGATGAAGGGAGGCGTTCTAGAAAAAGTCACGGTGGTGTGAGAACTGTGAGAAAAATGCGCGTTATTGATCGTCACTTTTCCCTTTCTATCGCTCCCTCTCTATCCTCTCTCTTTCTCCACGTGTGTACCGTAATGTGTACGCGCGCGCTATTATAACTATTTTAAATTCGTGTTCGCGCTTCTGTGTGCGCATACAAAATCCGCTCCCGCTGAGCACCCCCTCTCCGTCTCGTGTTCGGCGGTCCGTCCGTCCGTTCGTCCGTCCGTCAGCTGTCAACCGCTTTTCTGCACACGACCCTTCCGAAATGGACGAAAAAAAACCGGTGGTAATCGCGCGACGTATCATCCGGGTCGTCGTTGCGCGGTTTGTTTGCGTTCCGGATAAGTCCAACCGAGAACGAAATTTTGCGTAGTTTCCGTGAGAAAATCACACGATGGCTGCGTATGAGAGCTTTAAGATAAAAAAATCTTATAGGAGGGGTTAAACCACCTAACCGACAAAAATATAAACTAAATGCACATTCGAACGTAAAATATACCCAATCGCGTAATAATAACGAGTAATTATAATTTAAGGATCGAAATAAATTTATTTTTACACGCCGATGTAAATTTGCCTGATAGTACGTTTACGCTCGGCATTTGTGCATAGATTTACATAACGTAAAACGTTATTGCGTAAACTCGCCAAAACTCCATGACAAAACTCTACACATTAAACATTTAGTATTGATATCTATAGGTCGAACTAAAGAGATTTTTAATAAAAATTCAACAGACCTTTAATTTTACAATTACTAATTGTATATGTGTATATATATATATATATAACATTCGAAATATCGCGGTTTTCGTAAGAGCCGTATCTAAAACAAACACGGGAACCAATTTTTGGAATAATAATTGAAATTCGATTTATTTCTATAATTCTGTAATTTTCAAAACGCTCTGTACAGATGCACAATGTACACAATTATTACCTTAACAACATACGATATAAAATTTAAGCAATTCTTTGTTCCCGTCGTTGAAATTGTCGAATTTTTTCTTCTAATTCTTCCCAAGAGTAATAAATGAAAATACGCCGTCGATTAATAAATATATACTACACACAGCAACGTTTAATATCGCTGAAATCCATTCGATTTAATCTATAATCGCACGAATTTTGCACAGTGAAAATACGAGTTTTTGTGTATTTTTTAATCGAAATTTCGACGCAAATGGAAAATGTTAAATTAACAAATAGACGAGACCTTCGCGTCCGCTTAACTCGTTTATACATTGTATACATATATATGTATGCGTGTGTTGGTGTGTGTGTGCAAGCACACGCTCACACAATCAACGACAAATTATAACGGCCGTGATCTATTTCGTATGATCTAGACGAGAGACAGCGACGAAGGCTCAGTCGGTGGTTGTACACGTGAAAAATGTATAAGCGTTAAAAATCATAATATAACGAAAAACGAAAATCGCGCACACGGACGTCCCAATCGGTTAGACGTGCGCGCAACACTCACGCACACAATAAGGCTATAAATATAAAATCGAGAATTCCTCTTTTTATTAACGGTGGCCCCGACGACTTCGCCCGGGTATACACATACACACACACACACACACACACACGCGCGCGCGCGCGCGCGCTTATATAAATTCCCAATTGCATTCCTACGGTGCCGAGTCAGAGGGCAATTTTTAGATATACACACACACACACATACACGCACACGCGCGCACGCACACAGATTTGAACACGTAAGGAGGAATAATTCGTTTTTTTTGTCGTCGTTTATAATAGTATACGTACACGCCACTTACGGGTAAGTTTAGGTAACGGCCCCATTTTTCTCGACCGTGCAAATCAATCGCTATTTTAAAAAATATAATAATACCGCGGTCGTCACCGCTGTCCCGCGTAAAAACTTGTTAACAATGAATGAATGTTTACCCAACACAATAACCCCGAAAAACACGTTTTTGTTGTTATATTGCCGACGCGTTGTAATAAGTAATAATAATAATAATAATAGTTTTTCTTCCTTCCCGAAACACGTAACCCTTTTCCAACGTCGTCGTTTTCGTCGTCGCGGTCATCATCCTTTCTTTTATATTTTTCTCTTTCTCTCGCGTTTTCCTCGCTCCTCATCCTACACACACACACACACACACACACACCCGACGAATTTATTATAATAACGTTATAATTATTTAAACACATACACGCCTCCAGGGAATGACTGTAAACACCAAAACATAAAGTCGAGGGAACCGCGTCTTATATATATATATATATAACACCCTTCTTTGATAAAAATAAAAGGGAACAAATACAGATGTCACCGCCGATGTTTAACCCTCTCGTTCGTTCCGTGAAGAAGTGTGCACACAGAGGCGTTATAGTATACGCACGCCGTATATTATTAATATTATTCCACACCGGTTTTCACCGGCTCCTATGTCCGTTAATTATTCGATAAAATACACCACGGGGTGCAATAATAACGATAATATATTGACACATAAATATATATATATATATATATATATATATATATATATATACACGAATACTCGACTAACGACTATGGGTGTGTGCGAGACAGAAACGATGAGACGAATTTCGTGAAATCGTCGCGTCATATTGTATCGATTTCGGTCCGTTCTCATTCCCAGTCGTCATAGTCTGGTCGGCATCTTTAAATTCAAATCCGAATTCGTATTCCGGCTGTGCCACGACTTGTAGCTGATTGTTGAGATGCGTCAAACATATAGGAAACTTAAGATTTAATTTTTGATGGTGCTTTAGTCCTAAACTTAAATTTAAAAGACAAACGACCGATGGTATTAGGGGCAGGATTATGTCCCTACCCCTAAATTGGCCAATGGTCAAACAACTTTTATCAGACCCGACGAAATTCTTTTCGTATTTAACTACGTTATAAACTACTATTTATGGTGACAGCAGGCGTGTTGTACGCAAAATAGCCGGTGTTTAAATTAGAATAAACAACCTGTACAACAAACGCTCGTTAAAAGCGAAACTTCCAAGTGCGAATGGCAGAGAGGACGTTTTGGACCCGAAGTACAGAAGCCCGGTGAAACGTATTTATTTTTCAAAAACAATACTTTGATATTTTTATATTAGAAAATTACTCGGCCCGAGGAAACTTTTCATATAGGGGCCTGTAATTGTATGTGGGCGAAGGATACAAAATTTCATCTTCCGCAGGATACTTATCTCTCGTCTCTTCCCACCAAACAACAATACCACATACATAATAACGACAGCGACCGCTGGGAAATATTACGAAACCGTAGACTTCTCGCCGAACTATCCTCCGGCTAACGGACGCAGGAAGATGCTACAACTACAACTATCCATACCGGTCGAACAGAATACCGTGAAGCCACCGTCCCTTCGACGATAACAGTACCTATCTTGAACACGATATAATTATTACACTAAACTATATATATATGTACGCGAATTATCACCGAGACTGTACAATATACGAATATATAACACACGTACGTGTGTATTTTCTTTATTGTACGTCAAAACCAGTACGCGATATTGTTCGAGTACATTTTACGAAGACTATTTTAAAAAAATACTACCGGCTATTATTATTACGGGCATCGTATTTCTCTCCAGCTGCAATGGTCACCAATAACGAAAACAAAAATAACGATTGCTCTAGCGTTAATGATAAATAAATATAACGCGCGCAATTACGGAATAATTGGATAATTCTTGTACGGGGAAAGAGAACATGACGATCCAAACGTAAAGTCAACCATTTTACGTTATTCGCGCGGGATAGTTATGTTTTTATCTATCGCGAAGTTTACCGAGAACAACGCGCGAATTACGAATTTCGACACGAATTACGAAACGGTAATCTATCCCGGCGGATCATCTAAACCGACGAATGTTTAATAAAATACAAATGTAACGTTGTTTTACTTTTAGTAAGTAGACGTTTTTCACTCTCACATTCTAGTAAGTCCGTCCTCCCAATTATCGTTTCCGAACTGACGAAAAATAGCGATTAACTTAAGCAACGGCAACAACCAAATCCAATCAATTAAATTTCCGCAGACCCTTTCGCACAGAATTCTCCTTTGAATTTTGCGTTACGCGACTAATTATATACACGAAAGTATTTCCACGCAAATAATATAATTTTCAATACGTTAAAAAAAGACGAATAACGTGACAGTACTCGTAACTATTGGATAAAATATTATTCGTGAAATGTTTATTTCCTAAATTATCCGACAATTTATATATTATCTACGTCTGCGTGAATAAAGTACTTCGATAACATTTACGATAACGTGACGATTGCAGATAATTGTTTTTCACGAAACGCACGCAACGCTATTTAGTACGGTACTATCTGAAGTCCGTCTTAATACACGCGTCGTACGTATACGTTTTTAAAATGACCTCACGGGAATAATTTCACGGGTGTTTATATAAATTGAAAAAAAAATAATAATAATTCCGTGTATTTATCGTCGGATAAGTATAACGAAATAGTTTCGGATATGATTAAGCGCAAAAAATGTAACGAGGCGCATATTTAAAAAGGTACGACTTCCTAACTATGCTTTGTGAAAATGAATTAATACTGCTGTTGTTGAAAGGTAATACGAATTTTTCATTCGTCGATTCGAATTAAATAGTAAAATTGTTCGAATATATACGTATAATCAATAATTCAACGATAATCTAATAAGCAATTTCGTTTGGAATTAAAACGATTTGATTTTCGCTACCGTAATAACCGTAATATAATTGCGCGTTTTAAGTGTTTGGTGCATGGAGTGTATTAACCGACAAATCAATTTACGATTACATTAGGCACCTATTTTCCGTTTGGCGACAGCCGAAATGTGGCCGTGTTAATAAGACTTTATCGACAACACACTGGCTAATGTACTAATTGGCCGGATAATTATTATAATACATTTAACGTATTTAAGACGGAAAACGTATACACATGCACCGCTGTTTGTATGGATAAGGTATACATTACCCGGGTAACACGTACACTGCTCGCTTTTGAACCTTACCCGTAAAACACATCGACTGTTATTTGCGAAGAACAAATAACCAATATTTTGACTATCTACACTCTCGACGACACGTTAAGTTAATTAAATAATAATAATTACAATACGGTAGCCCTTCATACGTGGGTACGCAAACATCACCGCCATTCATGTATAGGAATGTATGTATGTATGTATTACACGCGCGTACAACAGTTGGGTTGTTATCGGCGGTTCACCGCTCTTTAACCATGGCGTCAGGATGTGTATTGATTTTACTACTTTATAAAAATCATAATCTCGTACCACGTGGCGAGCATAGAATAAAAAAATTATATGTACAACGTTATATTAATAATTACATTACGTGGAGTGTTGTTTTTCAATGCCGATTTTCTCCATACGCCCGTTTTAATTGTACATTGATGACCGAACGTTAAAAATACCACCTTAATAGACTGAACCCACTGTATAAACAGTTTAAAGTACTGGCGTTTCCACAGAAAAATACAAATATTATGCGCTTATAGATTAGATTTCTATATTTACGGACTATATAACGAACTGTGATATATTTGTGTGTATGTGTATTAAAGTAGACGTAAACTCGTAATAAACGTCGAAAACAAATAGTTTCGTACTAGACATTTGTCACTGTCTTTTTGATAATCTCGACAGACGGGTAACTCACAAAAAATTCTAACATGAAAACGAAAATCGTACAAGATGAGTCATTGAAATATATTTTTGAGTTCTTGACATCGAATTTCATTTTCGAAAAATAGTAACTATAATACACTTTCAACTATTACTTATTATATACGTCTCAAAATGAAGAAGTATTTATATATGTATTGTTTTAATGATTATTTGTTAATACGCCGCGTAGCGTGTATATTGGGGAACTTAAATTCACCGGCGGCGTATATACGTGTGTGTATGTGTAAAAAATAGTACACATTAAAAAATATGAGCCTAATCCGAAACCAATTCCAATATTTTCACAAACAAACAACAATAACAACCGGCCACAAATTAATAAACTAATAAAAAATATATATATATATATATATATATAATATGTAAAATACATATAAATCGTATATAAAAAATTATAAAAAAATGACGTACAAAAGTGAGCACCTTTTCCAATTGTATTTTAATGAAAAATGAATCGAACAACTCTGTCACGAATTCGAATTTAAAAACGATATCCCGCCAAACAATTTTCTTTAGGGATGTGGCACTGCTCTTTCGAGAAAACGTAAGATTCGGTTACAGCAAGCACAGAATACGATGCTTACGTAGCAACAATTGGAACTTGGAATATACGGCATATGATCTCATAATATATTATTTATATTATGTACGAATAGAGGAAGAGTGGAAGAAAATGGCTATAAAATGCGACGAGAGACAACATCGCATAAAAAAATAATAATAATAAAACGAAATTCAGCTGAACAGACTTTAAAACGAGTAATACCTACCAATAATAATAATTGATGTCGTTACGTCTAAAATAAAAGATGGCTTTACGATGGAACCGAATATTACGCGTTCCGCTATCGATCGTCGACCGACAGAAATATAAGATAATACTAATTACGCTTATCTCGAAAAGAAATTGATGTATAATTTGTTCGCAAAATTATGGACATAAAGAGTATAGGTGTCCTTTTTATTTCCTGAACCGTTATCGTATTGCACGTGAAAACAATTAGGTTTTACATTTCGCGCAGTCTTCCAAGAACAAGACTTGAGCAATGATTGTAATCCTGTATACAAAATAACGACGACAAAATGTAAAAAAAATTTAAAGTTCATTCGAAAGACTGTCGTTTTAAAAGAAAATAGTTATTTTTAAAATTCGAGTTATTCGTCCCGCCTGTTTAATCGAATCAAATCTCGAACAATAATTTCAATTAAGAATCGACTTAATATATCTACAATATATATAATAAACTTGACCGTTAATGAAAACCATTAAGACGCATATTTCTGCGATATTAATTTATAAAATAACGTATATACCTGTATAATGAAAATAATAATATAAACGGAAATCGATTCTGAATAATTAATATTCAACGCATTTTCGAAAATCAAAATTTTCCTTATCAACCGTCAGTTTTACGACGAATCAAAGTAAAACGCTATAACCGTAATTTTTAACTTAACAATAATATAGCAGATTGGTACACAACGTCGAAAGAAAAACAGACATCAGAGACTAATGCCCAACCACGAAACTCAATGTCTTTGCGAATCGCCGCACATATACACTCGTGATATATTATGTTAATAGTCATAGAGAGAAACCAAATATTTACATTATATCAAGCCAAAATATTTCGAAAACATTCCTACGCCCAAAAACTATGTTAGCAACTCCAAATTAATTTACTTTTTTTAACGGAAAGGCTTAAATTATTAATACTCAAATATTTGCGTGTATACTCGTGTATATATGTCTTGTCGGCATTTGGTCAGGCCATGGCCTCACTGGCGTGACCTACCGTTTGGCCTACGTTAATAACAGCAGTAAACACGCACAAAAGTCCTAGGGACGGTCACGTTATTTATCTCTCATCGTTCGAGCCTTTATCGATTGTTATTATTTTGGGCGTTTTGGCATACATATTACGCAACACATACACACATACAAACGGCAGACTTAAGAACGACGATCGCAGATATATCAACTACATGTGTAACGTTGCACGTTGCGTGCATGTACGTCCGAACCGGGCAGACGTCCAACAGTTGTACGTTTTCCCCTCACCTTATTCACCGTTCGCCGCGAATCTTTTCCTATCGACGTATTTAGTAGACGGGACACTAGGGATGCTTAACACCCTCAAATCCTGAATTCCATTAATGGCGAAGCGACTATAAATTCCCCCACGTAACAATTATAACCGTCGGCGTATTTTCGAATCGCTATTTCGAAAATTATATACACGTTACTCCATATTGTTTACTTCAGTCGAATCCTGCAGATTAAATTGACGTCAGCCATTGGAGAAATGTTTGTACATAATATAAGCGTAGAGCAATTTAAACCACAAATTTCACTTTTTCGGAAAATTTAGTGAACAAATTTTGATTTAAATACATCAAAGAGCATATAAATTAAACTTTTCATTCCACGTTATATTTAGATTTGCATATCCTTTCGTCGGAACGTATTAAACTTTAAATTATAAACTACTCTACTTTGTCAATAATTTTTCCATACAATTGAGTCCCAGAGCTATATAAAGGTTAATAAACAAACGGCAGACATTTTATCATACAATTACATTGACGCGGCGGATTGGGGAAATTTAAATTATTACGTCCAAACACACCGCGATAAAACCTTGGCGGGGAATAGAATTTGTATAAAAGCACTAAACGAGAGGAAATGGTTGATGTTGTAGGTGCACAAATGACGTGTCATTAACGATTGAAATTCAAAGGTTAAGGGGTACACGTTGTAATCAAACCGAGGACAATGGTGGTTTCTTCTTTAGATTGTCGTCAGTGCAATATAATAATATAAGGCGCCAGATACGCTTGTATTATGTTACGTAATATATTAAAGTAACAAGGGAAAAGAGCCTATAAGGATATCGCGCTAAATATGAGAACAAACGCGTCTATAGTTTCCGGAGACGGGCAGAGGAGCGAAAAATAGTAACGAAGAAAAAACGATTATAATAATATAACGTACTCGTATTATTATTTATTTGTTTGACAACAGCAACTCGTAAACGGCAGCAGATCGACGAAATAGGACAGACGGCATGTAAAACCGCACGTGAACGTGTTGCAATAGCGCGACGGCGGCGATGACGGGAATTCGGTCTGGCGGGGCTGTGTGTGTGTGTGTGTGTGTGTGTGTGTGTGTGTGTGTGTGTGTGTGTGTGTGTGTGTGTGTGTGTGTGACGAAGGTTAGTCGACGCGCCAAGGGTCAACAACCGGTTCTCAATCGTCGGCGTTTTTTTTAAATTTTTTTTTATTTTTATTCATTATACGTACTACACTCTATTATATAGAGAGAAATTACACAATACCACTGAGCTCTATCCTCCAGAACGTCGCCTACAATTTTATATCACTGGCGAGTCTATTGCTCTTTGTGGGCACAACCCAAGAGATAGAACCACGGTCAATATTATCCTAACATATCAGTGACGATAGCGGTGGCGGTGGTGACGGAAGAGAAAGTGCCTACGCTGATAAACACCAAACCGAAAAACACGCTGCGTCCACGTTTAAAATGATCGGCGAAAACGCAATCATTTTTCGGCGTGCGCACCCGCGTTACGATTTTATTATTATTACCGCGACGACGTCGGCGTACAAAAATAATATCGTCGTCGTACGGACATTACACGGTACGGTCACCGCGACGGCGGAAAAGAAAACGTGCGTGGGACGTAAATATTGCGGAGAGAAGCGAACGACTATTACGTTTTTCTCGCGGCGATCGTATTGGACGATATGTGTCTCGTATTAACTCCGCCGAGTCTATCCAAAGACCCGGCCTAGTTAATCCATAAGCACCGCGACACAACGAGAAAACCAGACGAAAGAAGGAACACACACACACATATAGATTTATACAGGTACGACGGACAGAACGTTATTTAGTTGTTTATGATTCTGTCTACGGCGAAGACTAAATGTACGTATTTTAAACGAGAAGAAAAGTTGCTCGAACTATTGTGTAGCCGCGTCGTTATACTACGCGTGCGGAACGACCGTTACGCTATGTAATAAAAATAAACAAGAAACGACCAAGTCTTAGCTTATGTAATTCTAATATACGGTGCTACAATATCGCTGCGTACATTACTACGACAATGTATAACAAGAGTTGTGTATCCGAATTCAAATAATCCACGATTAATACGAATTAAAAAAAAAACTGCTTCCTTCTTCACAAAAAAAATTCTACTAATATTCTAGTAATTCATCCGCAAAAATAAGATTACAACAATTCTATTACGTTTCGTTTATAAGAATCCAAAATCTAAACTCGAACGCGACAATAAACAAAAATATTAACGATACACATGAAATATAATTCTAAACAACAAAAAGCTTAATTTTCCACCAAACAAATAAATTTATTAGCAAATTTGAAAAATTTCGAGTACCGCTACTACACCTATTTCATCGTTCAAACAATATTACCTCTATATATTAGATAAACTGTTTACACACATATACACTTTATAGTTTCGAGCATAACGGCTGTATGAATAACTACTAATACGCTACTTATAGCTTAGTGAAACTAACAGATTCTTCGCGCTTCATTCTAATATATATATATATATATATATATAAACATTTACGTAACTTTTTTTTGTATACTTCTCCTGACTTTTCATCTCCACCCCTTCAAACATCGAAATAAATTTCGTACATAAACGAGAGGTCATTATCGACATACTGACTACTAACTGAGTGAATACACACAGAGATCGCGCTCTATAACGTGTTATTTTAATAATATATATAAGCCGATATGTGTTTACAAAGCCACAGAAGAACACGCTTTCTGGCAGGTACGATGAGGCGACGGGACAACGCAGGCACCCGAGTTCGTCTAATTTTGGACCATGGTTATTTCTGCCAACACGGATTGCTGGCCGATTGCTTCTCCTCTATGTTTATACACATATTCGCCTCAGCTCGTACGCGCTAAGGCCGGGACGAAACGCGCGCGCACGAAACACTGCCACGCACTTCGTCCCGTCCAACCTAACAAAAAAAACCTCGCGGAACAGTACCGTTCAAGTGGCGGTGGTGGTGATGGGAAAGGGGGGGAGTAAGACGAAAAAACACTCGACCCCGCTACGAGGCTTGAAAAACAAGTATTTTCAAAAAGTTTGTGTAAGTCACGAGAACTATAACATTTTTACTACGTAAAATAATTTTAAAAGACGGAAATCAACACAAACACCATTAAACATAATTTCGAAAATACTGAAAAATCCGAAAAAATATTTTATAACATACACGATTTTCCAAAGAAACGAAAATAAATAAATTAGTTCTAACCACGAATTCCTTATTGTATAACAACTGCTGACAGCACCAAACGAATAACCGTTGCAAAAAGAAACGATCGTCACTATTTCTATGGGATGGGAAAAAATACAAAACGATCGAGTATAAATGGCAAATACAGCAAACCGTTTTCCCAACCGCAAACCCATTAAACTCAATTTGTTCCCATCTTGTTTTATACAAATTTTAGATATTTTGGAAAATTTGTAATACTCGGAATAGAACAATATTTATATTCCGTTATTACTTTATCAATAACACCCACGTTTTCGTATTTTTCAATAGAAAACCAAACGGTAAATTCATTTCGTAGGCAGAACTTGCCTTCGAAATTAGGAAAATGTAAAATGTTGCCGTTACTTGTGTATCACCTTAAAAATATTTCCAAAACTACTATCGAATTGGTTACTCCCGCGTACGATGGAACGTTGCGATCGATACGAAATTTCATGAGTCATATGGTGTGTGAAAAATATATCTTATAGGAATACGCCCTGCTATAGTGGAGTGCGGTACAAGTTATGTCTTGTCAAAATTTTCGATTATAATATAATCGCGTTTCTTTTTCGCAATTATAATTCGGTTTCTATATAATATGTTGTTTTTTTTTTGTTTTTTCCTCCTCACCTGCTCGACATTATTAAACGAATTCCGCGCACAAGAAAAAACCGGTATCCATGGACACGGCAACGCAATCGTCCTGGTAATGATGATTTTTATTTTTTTTTCTCGTTTCTTTTGATCGGTTAGGTTAACAACCCCCCTCCCGCCCTTTCCATCTGGTGCAAACGACTGGAGGAGACAATGGACAACAGAAGGGAAGAAGAAAAAGACGAAAACGTGTACCCCGACCGCCGCGAGAGCACGCATACACATTCAACACACACACACACACACGCACGCACACGAGCGAAAAAAATAACCGGTTGTCCACGAACACCGTCACGCGGGCGCTTTAGCGGAATTCCAATTGTGAAAAAAAAACAATCATTAAAATCCTATAATACTACAGGTATAATATGGGCCCGTCGCGTTGGTTTTTTTTTCGTTATTTTTTATTCGGTACCGTCGTCGCCGAAACTACATAATACGACGCGGTCATGTTGCCGACGATCTGGCGTTATCTTTTTCAATTTATACGGGTACACAACGATGTATAAATTAAGGAACAAACATCGAGAGTAAAATTCGTTTTATAATCTCTTGTTTAATCCGGAAAACTGACGGTCGTGTGAAATTCGTATTGATAAAACGAAATTCCGAAAATAGCCAAAATCATAACCCGTACACCTGTAATTATTTTACACGAACTTAAATCATTGAATAATGGCCCAAGAAGTCGTCGCGTTCAAAGTAACCAGCAGAGGCACGTGCATCGTCAACGAGAACTTTAGCGGCAAACAGATAGATGGGAACTTACGCGACGGCGAATAAAAAAGAAACGAATATGGGGCGCAGGTGGTTTATATATTAAGGCAAATAACTTAAATACGCTAAACGGATTGGAAGCGTATACAAAGTCTAAAAAAAAGCAACCATAAACTTGTCAAAAAGTAAGTCGAAAATTAATTGTATATATATATAATTGATAAAAAAGTAAAATAATATCGTATTAATTTCTAGTATCAAATATTCGTTGTTTACGTTAAAAAACGATAATGAAAACACCATTTAATAAATAAAACATTGTAAATCTTTCCTACTTCAATCCAAAGTTGATACCGAAAATTTTATTGATAATTATCAAAAATGATAATATCAAATATTAGTACTAATTGAAAACGGAATTTTATCTTCGTTCGATAATCGTCGCAAAGCTGTTGGAGAATCTAGCAAATAGATTTTCCGTAGTATTCTTCTAATGAATGACATTCTTAACTGATACGGATATATAATATATACAATAAATGTAATACGATAACAAAAAGTCGAGACAATTGGTTTAGATCATTTTCTCGAGAGGGAGAAGCAAGTAGCCCATCCCTCCCAAGAAAAAGTACCTCAATTTAGTAGGTAAGTATAATAGAAAAATAAATAAATATATATTCAACTACAATAGGTATGTCCCGATGATAACAGGTAAAATGGCCAGTAACACGGGGTAGAAGAAGCACATACGTCGTCCTATACTTAAATATATATTCGATAAAAATGCCAATACTACTACGATCGTACATAATGGGGTACGAGAAAATGAGGTAACCCGATACACGTGGGTACACACTCACACATACGTATATATACTACCGCTGAATTTTGTAGTAAAATAAATAATGTGGCTCGTGTGTGCGCATTGTGTGGTAGAGGAAGAAGAAAGGAGAGGGGCGAACAAAAAAAAAGAAGCGGTGACATTGACAAACAACAGCTCTCTTCGTTTTGAAAACTGGAAAATCACACAAATGGCAAGACCACGTATGTGTACCTGTATATTACGCGTATAGTGTACGTAAGCATGGCGTGTATAACATAATACATATTACATTATAGTAATACGATCGTCGGACGTTCCTAAAAAGGATATTTTTCCATCGCTTTTCCTAGTGGCCATTCACCTGAGCTCGTTAGACCTGTTCTGCACCCCCTGCCACTACTGCACAGAGACACAAACATAACTACGCGCGTCATTCCCTCACTCACACTCACTACGTTTCATATTATCGCCATCGTCGCTTCATCCGACTCTCGTTCTTTATTTCATTATATTATTAGATAATATAAACGGTTTTTTTTACGGCGATCCTTATTTCTATTGTACACACCACGGCCACACGCGTCCCATGAACAGTTAATCCCGGTCGGTGGACGAACGAGGGTAAAATTAATTTCTTTTGTTTCGAGAGTACGCGGTTGAAAAAAATAATAAAATGCAACAGTTACGACAACAATCGACCTGTCACAAATTCACAATGTGACGTAAGAAAAACGTCTATATCTATAATTTATATAAAATGCAGAAACGATACAAAATAATAAAGATGAAGAAAAAAATCTAACACGGCAACGTGACGGATGAATTTATTTTCGGATTTACGAAGATGTCGTATCCGTACCGATTTTTTTCCTATGTTTATCTATAACGGATAGATAGTGCGGTAATATTACGGTACACACAGACACGCAAAACCTAACTATAGTGTTCGTCAAAAGTATAAGCTATGGAAATTAAATCCCTTATTACCGAATTGACGAGAAGAATATTTTCAAGGGATGAATACATCCCTGATAAAAAATATTGACTAACAAAGAATAGTACCGACGATTTTAGTTTTTTAAATAACCGTGACATCCGCGTGAAACGATATTTTACGAAAATCCAACGTCAATCCCTCGAAACTAATCCCCTCTTTCTGAACGCCCGTAATTTAAGTTTACATACGATGTTGCTACGTTAACTGTTACGATGGACGGAGACAACAATTATGTCCTTAGTTTTGTCTTTATTTTCTACTTTGTACAATGTTTATACAAGAACGTCTCTTTGTCCCTCTACATAATTATACGATCGAAAAATTATTTGTTTTACTATTTTTTTTTTTTTTTGATCTATGGCTCTAACTAGTCGTTCTCGTGAAGAGTGTGTTACGCGTTGTACCGTGAAACGCGGCAGTCGTTTTTTTGTTTCTTTTCCTATTATTATATAGCCTGATGTGCGACTATTTTTTAAGAATTTGGCGTACTTTTCCCTCGGTAAATTCTATACGTACGCGTTATACAGCTGTTCTAATATCTAAATTATAGTAAAAAAGAAACGAAATTCAGGGATAAGGGCCTTCCCCGTGTTAAAGGTCTTGTATGATAACAACATTTATATTGTATAAACTTTTTTTATTTTAACTTACAAGTTTCAACCAATCTTCGGCAGAAGCGAATCCCAATCCACCTGGCTAAGGCCTTGATTGATATATAAGTGATATATATCAAAGTAAATAATTTATGAATAACGCGACAATTATATTGTATATAATGTAATATATATTGTAATACAATGTGTTTCTCTACTTCGACAACTGTTCTGACATTAAATCGATTAAATATTCTAACGTTTTCACGAACCAAAGAGTGTGATTTAAGCTACAAGTCTCGGAAAACGAACAAATTTGTCTCTCAAGAAATGACATATAGAATCCTATTTAGTGTATGATAATTAGAACAAAACGCGCTATCCAATATATACTTATGATGCGTATAAACATTACAATATTTTTAACGCATCTCGTTCGAAAATGAAATTTTGTTCTACTGTTTAGTTATAACCAAATAAATATGCACAATCGTCTTGACCACAGTCGGTAATTTAATTATAATCGTAATAATTCGTTTAAACCCTTCAATTCGTTCTCCTTCTTCAACTACACTACCAACTGACCACAGAAAAAAAATTACGAAACTCGTATTTTTTCAATTGACTCCAAGTCGTACGTCTTTGTCGTCACATATGCCGAACATTCAACCAATGATAGCGCCTCTCCGAATATATATATATATTTATTATATATGTATGTAATCATTGGAAGGTTTTTGTTTCATTATTTACTATGTTTCTATTTATAAGACATCCTACAGGTTATTTTTTTTTTTTTTGGTTCTACAATACAAACTAGCGGGGTTTTTAAAATATTCGAATAGAAATACTGACATTTTTAAAATCGATTTCACGAATTCATGCGTTTTCGCTTGTTCATATTTTTATACTCACATTATATATATGATTATAATAAATCTATAAAATTTGTGATGAGCAGTTATTTACTTCATTTTACATATACAATAAAGTTTATAAATTATTCGCTTTTAAGTTCATTAAAAAAATACGTTTTGATTTTAAATATTAAATCTAGTAACTGTATCGTATATTCGATAGTATTTGAATTTGTTTTATATTATGATATACCCAAATGAGTGGTGTACACGATATTTATGTAACAATTTATTTACCATAGTAGGAGAAAAATGATTTAATATTTGCAGCACATCGGAACGTAACAGCAATCGAATGTTTCAAACAACTTATTTTTTATGTATTATTTTAAAATAGAGGGAAAAAATACGTAAGTACTTTTAACAACATTGTAAATTATAATAAAGACGACGAATGTTATATTTGTATACACATACACACACACACACAGACATATATATATATATATCTGATGTATCTCGATAAGATAACTATTGTGTATCAAACTATAGGCGCGGGAAAAATTGCGATTGATTATTTTACAGAAAAAAACAAAACAAAAGAAAAACATCGCCGAATACATTCACACGAAACAAGTCGTGCGCATCCGATATGAAGCTCGGTCGTACGACGATGGACACAAGAACAACATGCATGTATGATTAGATAATATTATTTATGTACAATATTCGGGCAACCAAGTTCCTAAACAGTAGGATGAAACCGATGGAAAGACATCGATCGACCACAGAATAAGCAATGATTAACACAGAGATAAAAGAAGTTATACGCGAGTAGTTTTTTAAAAAGATCTGACAAGCGATTTTAAAAATACGTTGCACTATGTGTACAAAAACGGTAAAAACACGAAATTTCTTTAATCCTTTGGTTGTAGCTTTTACAATATACACGTATTATTTATTCATTTTATTATTACCTAAACATTTTTTTCACTTTTTTTAAGTTATTTCGAATTAAAAATTAAATTTTTGGTAATAAATAAAAAACGATTATTCAATAGTCCGCGTACGTAATATACAAGTATACACATAAGATATTGACGAGAGTTTGAATCGTTTCTCCATAACTTAAAACACGTTCTTAGCACGGATACAGATCGACTATGGTGGATAGTCAACGAGCCGAAAAATATTATTAGCTAACTCCCCCACCCCATCGAGAACTAAAAACAATAAACTTCGCTACGTCACCGGGAACATTAATGACGTCTACGTTTACGAAAATTCGCATTTTTCGGTAACCACGTATTTTGACAGCCGTTTAAAATTTTCCATCGACACGATATCGGCATTTCCATGCTACGACTAAAGAATCGCGATTTACTCCGCGATACACGCTGTTGATTCGCCAAACGGACAAAATAAATATAGGACAGGCTTACAAAAATGAAGACGTCTCGTCCAGGCCCCGCAGTAAGACACGTATGTATTGCAACGATGGTATGATTGGGTGACTGCAATTGTGACGGGGAAGGGCAGAAAATGAAACTTACAAACTACTCTCACGATGACCACTCTCTTTCGAGGCATAAAACACGTCTCGGGAGATTCTCGGACACTAAATAGTTTCAAGGAATATTTACCCATACTCGTTAGGATTTTTATTTCGACGTTATCAGAGGAAGGGGAGAGACCAATTCATAGTAGTAATCCTAGTTGTTTATTCAAAAGTTTATATTCTCGTAAAATGTTAAGCCGTAATTGGAAAACTGCATATACTTGGCTTCTTAATAAACAGATTTTAAGATACTATACTCGTTAACTATACGCGCGTTAATTAAGATGGCGAACTAATTGCGATTTGTCGAAAAATGTACGCTTAATTAGGTAAGGGGTAAATTTATTTTAAACTCTTAGGGAAATGGGTAGGCGTAGGGAAGCAAATATATTTTTACGGGATCCGATTTATAGGGAAAAAACTTCACGTCGCCATTGCGTATAATATTATCGTTTCATTCGCCCGCGACACAATAAGTCTTTTTTTTTTAATCTTCGAGAACGAACGTCGTCGTCCTTGGCTCTATCGTAGAGTACACGTACGGTCTACTCGTCTAACATGCCCACACACACAAACACAACTAGTACGATTTTTTTTCTCAGCGTTCATTATTGCGCACCGCTGCGCCGAATGCAGCGTACGTAATACGTTACTTATTCCTCCCCCCCCCCAAACAATACCAACGTCGAACACGACGACGTCACCGCAACCACACGCGCGCCATAATAAAAACAACAAAAATAATAATAATAATACGTGACCTCGTCGTCGGTCTCTCGCCACGCGATATTACAATATTATAATAAACACATTGCTGCCGCCGTCTGGCCGATTCCACAATACGAATGCATATTATTATTATTATTATTATTATTATCGTAGTAGTAGTAGTCGTCGTTTTTATCTGTTGACGACCATAATATATCATCATAACGTACACGCGCGCGCGCGCGCGTACGATGCACTTGGACGGTCGTAGGGTTCAAAAAACACGATTTCATCTGGGAATGCATCTAGATTATGTCGCCATTAATACGGTTACGCGCGTGTTACATCGATATTATATCGTTATTTCGTAGGCTAGAGGACGACGAGCGTGTGTGTATGAATTTAAGAATTTGCGGTCGATACAAATTAAAGGCGGTGGTCATTTCCGTGAATATTATCTGCGAATAACGCAAAATCGGTAGCCCTTGTCCCAACCCCGAGTCTGATGTAAAATAAAAAAACAGCTTATTACGATTATTTTACGTTATATATATATATAAATAAGATAATGGAACACGCGACTTACTGGCTATCTTTTAAGAGACAGCTACGAAATGAAAATGGTCCTACGGGGAGAAGGAAAGAAACGAAAAAAACCCGTCGGTCGCTCGTCTGTTCGCCAACACCGGTTGCACGCGTGCGGGCGGCACTGAATTACGTCGTTTGACCGCGAATTTCACAACGAACGGCCACGACACATGCACCACCAATACTACCACAACATCGACGGACGACCCGTTACTGCGATAGCGCGTGTCGTACAATAATACGACAACAAAACGGAACGAAATAGGGAAGTTTTTAAGAAAAATTTTAAAGAAAAACTTCGTTTTACCGGGCGACGAACAAAACCAACAAAAAATCTTACAAAACATTCGACGTAAAAAAATACTACGACGAAAAGCTCGTTAAGAACGCACGTATCCTTAAAAAAAAATCGAATAACGACGATTTTTATGCCACCGATAAATGTACTAATTATAATTTTGAATAGCACGTTTTTATCGAGCACGGATACGGATAAATTTATAATTGAACTAAAAAACTAAAAAACCCGCGTACCTTCATCATGTCGTATTGACGTGAAACGAATTATATTAAGTTTGACGATTTTCGGTCAATAATATTTCCGTGTACTTTTTCTAGACGGCACAAATTACAAATTGTATTCGTCAACCCAATTTGTCGAATTAAGCATCCGTTCGCGTACTCAGAAGAAGCCTACGAGAACGAATAAACCGAATTGCCCAAGTGAAAAAAATGGTTTATTTTCCGTAGTGGCCAATGTTTACATAGACCGCGAAATAAATACATTTTACTCGACTTCCGATAATTGTAAATTTCATTCATTGTCGTGATTTAGACAGAACATAATTATTCCTAATCCAAGCGGGTATTTTTAAAACTACTTAAGATATAGACATTACTATTGAACATTTTATTACGTACCACCTACCTAACCACATGGGTACGTTCGATAAACACAAATACATTAAAAAAAGGCCGAGAAGACGCTTACCTAAAATATATACGTAGACAGCGAAAATATCAAAAACG
Source organism: Geopemphigus sp. TES_GeoC_2020 (assembly GCA_025469175.1). Classification (NCBI taxonomy): domain Eukaryota; kingdom Metazoa; phylum Arthropoda; class Insecta; order Hemiptera; family Aphididae; genus Geopemphigus; species Geopemphigus sp. TES_GeoC_2020. The sequence goes on from JAIPRN010000116.1 coordinate 100,234, forward strand.
TTCTATTTCTAAATTTAAAAAATTGTATTGATAAATAAGCAGTCAAATGGATACGATAAGCTGGTAGTATTTTATCCGATGTTCGCCATCCGAATGAAAAATGACGTATTATAGAAAGTCGGACTAAAAAATCGTTTGGTAAACCAGAAGACTATTTCGGGTTTTTTTTTATTCTCGCGTTTACCAACAATAATCGCCGGAATTTGAGTGCACACACGTCGACTATACATACTTTAACACCGCGAAAACCTGTAGCCACCCGTTGTGCAAACCAAGGATACAAAAGGAAGGAAAGTGTTTTTTGTCTTTATTTCCATCCACCGGATCGCATCGATTTTTACCACCCGCTCTATCTCGCGGTTTGATTTTACGTTTCTCCGCGAATAATACGTCCACACTTATTTATACTCATTTTTCCGCCCACTATTTCATTATACGTACGCGAGAATATACGCGACATTGTCGGTAAGACTGACGTCAAATGTCATTTTTCCTTTCAGAAACAAAAAACATAAACGACGCTTTTAACGACCTTTAAAACGAATTTCTCGCGTACTTACTTCGACATTTTGAAAAACTAATTATTATTCGCTCTAAACACGTTTCTAACTAATAGGTTCGGGTGGACAGACGGCGCTGAGTCTACGCGCTGTGTGTACTGTATGATAATCATAGAGGCATAATAACGAATATAATAATGAGATCTACGGATACGTACCGTACGCTAGTGGACGTTTCGTTTTTTGTGTTGTACCATATAGGTAAAGACACGTACGAATTATTGAATAAAAATCGCTAAGATTACGAAACAATCGTTCGAAAACGCAAAGTAAAAATCACAATCGTTTGAATTGTGTGGTACCTAAATACGCGTTTTCATGTGGGAAACAATTTCGCGGATCGGCGTGTCGATTCGTATTAGTGTACCGTCTTCATAACAAGTAAACACGTACCGCCATTTAATTAGGTAATTATTATTATTAATTATTTAATTAGGTATATCGAACTCAGGCGATCCGCGCGTATTCGTATACGACATAATATTACGCCGGATCCACTTTGGAACGACGAAACAGTTTTTACTCGTAAATAAGACGTTCAAAACGAAAATTACCATCCGTCGTCTACGTCATATCGTTCGCGGCATATCGAGTGATCCGTACGATTTCGGGAGCCGTTAAATAACAAATCACGTATTGGTCGAGAACAACCGTCGCAAATTCGTACGCCAGAATTCTCGGACTGACGAACTGACACGAATAACGAACACCCACCACCCCATGACCACGGAGAGAAATGTGTGTGTATGTGTGTCGGGCGGGAGGGTAGACAGTGAACAAAGTTTCAGCGCATATACGTGTGGACAACGGGCATTGCCGACAAAATCGGATTTTTGAAAACCGTGTTTCCGTATAGACGCACGGCGAGAAGGGGTTTTTTTACGTTTCCTTAAACCCCGCGAATTAATCGTCGTGACTTATTATCGTACGTAATTTGACGATTTTCGACGACGACAAAACACGTATACGTAATTTAGGATAATATTACCTAAGTAATAATAGACGAAGTGTAGAAATTAGTGTTATACGGCACATGTCGTGTGGTTACCTGTTTCCGTTTACGGGACGAGAAGTTGGTCGCGGTGGACGATGATGACGACGCGGACGAAGACGACGATTCATCGATCTGCTCTTTGAACGTCTCGAACAGGTTGACCACCTGCGCATAGTCCGGATGCCCGTGCGACACCTTAACGTACGCCTTCCAGTTGTCCCGTTTGTAGCCCCAGTGACATGAGTTGGTGCCAGTGAACCGGTGTATGTGGTTGACGAACCGCTGGGGCGCGAATAGCGCCTTGCACTCGACGCACTGTATGCATGCGGAGTACTTCTCGGTGTACAACTCGGGCATGCACACGCCGCGGGTCTTGCCGAACACGTCGTGGAACACCTCGAACGAGAACGTCACGGTGTCGTCGGGCGGTACCGGGGCCGCGGGTGGCGGCACCCGGTGCAGCAGCGCGAAGCACAGCCGTTCCGCGTTCGTTTTGGTCATCAGGCCGCACGACGGTGCCGTGGCCGGCAGTATCTGACAGTGTTTGAGCACGTCCAGCTGCTCGGGCGTGCACCGCGAACAGTATATGCGCAATTCGTCGCACACCTGGTTGATCTGCGTGAGCGTGAAGTCCCGGAGCACCGTGTTCAAGATCTGTGGCAAGCACAACCGCATCTCGCCACCCACCGTAAAGCACGCGATCTTCTCCCATTCCAGTTCCGTATCGAACAGCTCACAGCCCGACTGGTCCGGCACATACAGCACCGGATGCAGCGGCATCGGCGGCGGCGGCGGTGGCGGTGGCGGCGGCAGTTGTTGTTGCTGCTGTTGCTGCTGCTGTTGTTGTTGTTGTTGCTGGTGCTGGTGCTGTTGCTGGTGCTGTTGTTGCTGCGACGGCGTCTTCCGGCCGCCACATTCTGCGGCCGAGTCGCCGACCAACAACATCGGTGCCTTGGGCGAACACACGGCCACCGCCGCGCCCGCCGGTTCGTCCAGCACCGAGTTCGGTCCCTGCAGACTTTTCGGCGCGCTCATCTGATACGTCTTGAGCACTTTTTTTATGTGCGGGTTGTTCGCCTGCCGCTCGTTGTGACGGTACTCGTCGTCCATGTCGATAGTTGCTCGCACGACGGGTTGTCTCTCGAATAATCGTTTGGTCGCCCGCGCACGTGTATTCGTATATGTTCCTTACGGGAACGTTAACGACGGCCTTCGTTCTCTGGCACGCGTTCGCTTGTTTACGCGCTAACGCCCGCGCCGGTGGTGCACGTCGCTCCGGACCAACGGTGACGACGACGACGACGATGATGACACTCGCATTCGGGCGACAAACGCATCATCATGGTAGGCACACTACGGCGCTAGACAGGTCGGTTAGTGGTCGGGCGCGGACGATCCGATCACCGGCGGCCGGGGCGGTGGATGGACGGATCGCGGCGGCGGGACCGGGTCGACGACGGCAACAACAACATGAACGCCACCGGTACGGCGTTCCGGAGGAGTGTTGTCGTCGTCGTCGTCGGCGTGAACGGCGGTGGTGGCGACGACGGCTGCGGCGCTACGACGGCACCGTGCGCGCATACTACGGTAACAATACGGAAGAGCGCGCCAAAAACCGTCGGAAACTACGGAACGACGGATTTATGAAACGATTAATACGCGCGAGCCGAATATATAGGTGGGGATGGGGAGGAGAAGGCACGTGTATAAGCGACGAGAAACGCACACTATCTCGCACGTTAACACCGACGAAACGGAATGGATAATTATATTTCGTTCGTATATAACAAATATATTGTACGACGTTAAAAATAGCGAAAAGACAACGCGACACAATCAGACGACAAACGCACGCACACCACACGGACGACTATGCACGACTACGGCAGCGGCGACGACGGCGGCGACGGCGGCGGCGGTGGTCTGTGTGTTGTTCACCGTTCTGGAATAGCACGGGCGGTGGTGGTGATGGCGACGGTGCGCGGCGGAGACGGTGGCGCGGCGCCGGCGGCGGTGGAGGTGCCGTGACCGAGTCGAACGTAATAGCGCTGTTGCCCTCTACTCTCCCCCCAACCGGACCATCACCCATTCGTCCCCGCCGAAACCACTGATGGGTGGCGGCGGTCGGACACGTAGACGGCGGCGACGCACACGCATTGGAAAATGGAGAGGGTAACGCCGGCGGTTATATAGGAACGGTGAGGGTGCGGTGTAGAGGACGTACACACACACACACGCACACTCACGGAACAAACGCGCGCGCGCAAACACAATGTTACCAATGCTAGCCGCGTCGGAACGATGGAACCGGCGGAACGGTAGCAGTGGCGGCGGCGTTGGCAGACGTCGAGACCAGACACGGGACGGCGGCGGCGGCGGCCGCGACGACGGCAGCTTCGTGTCGTACGCGCGCGTGTGTGCGTTTGTTTGTGACTGCGCGCGTAACCGTCTGGTCGCCAAAATCCCGAAAACGTTCGCCGCGTCACGTTATTATTAGCGTTATTATATCGCGCGCGGGATTACCTAACCGTCGGATACGTAAAATCGACGAGTTCGCCACGAAAATTACGAAGTCGTTTCGGGTTATCGCCGCGGACGATCGATATTAATGAACTTCCGTACGTTCGATTAAGCGCGGGGAGAAATTTTGCGGTCGTAAAGTAGTAGCGTAATTTACCAACAGCAGCGCGACACTTCGGTGGTTCCGGTTTTTGTTTTCGTCACTGGACTTTCGAAAATAACCTACCCGCCCAGCCGAATTATTTATCGATTTTCCGCGCCGAATAAACCGCTTTCGTTCAAACGAACAAAAAACAATCGGGGTCCCATCGAACGGTAACGCTACCACCCTATGAGCGACGATCGAACGATGAAGATAATAATAACGCAATTAAAATCGATACGTAAATCGGGGCGAATAGCGGCGGACCGAAAGCGAGGGCGGGCGGCGTGCACTTTTCGGGTGTGTCGCTACGGCGCGACGCGCGCACAAACACACACACACACACGTACACACACATTACGCACGCGTGTACACACATATACACGCACGCGCCGCGCGCGCGCAACACACCCACACACGCACGCGCCAGCGCGCGCCACGTAAACACACACACACACACACACACACATACAGAAAACGACGTAGTCTGTACGTGCGTGCATGCGTGCGCGAGCGCGACCGCCGCCATCGCCGCCGCCGCCGCCGGGTCACCGCCAGACGCAGACGTCGGCGAAAAAATATTACCGAACGTTGACCTTTCTCCGTCATCCTCATCCGGCGGCAGCGTTGGCGGCGGACTATACAGAGCCTCGGTGACTGTTGTATTAGCCGTCGTCGTCGTCGTCGTCGCCGCGTCGCGGCGCGCGCGCACACGGGCGTACTCGAATGTTTACGGCGAGAGTACCACAACAACAACAACGACGACCGCGGAACCTTCTCTATATACGCCGTATATAACTTACGCGACCGTTTATTTTTCGTTTTTACGCCGAGAAAATTGTTTTTTTTTACTCCGGCCGTTCATCGTTTGTACACGCGCGCGTTGTTGCGAACTACGCGACGTTCGCTTTTTTTCGTCCGACCGACGATTTATTTTACTCGTCTTAATCGGGCCCGTTACGGGTTCGAACGCGTCGAGTAAGTCGACAAAACACAACGATCGATCCGTGTAATCGTCCGTTCGAGTTTTTTTTCTTTCCCCCCCTCCCCGTTCATCGTTAAGTTTCGCGCAAATACGTACGTTCGCCAACAATCTAATGGAAATCTGAAGTACTCGTTCTACGCGATACACGCGCTCTTCTGAAACGAGGCGGTTTAGATCAAATACGCAGGACAAACGATCGGAATAAAAACGTTCAACGACGATAATCCGAAATACGATTAATCGAGTCGATCGAAAACAAAAACCGTCGATTTTACGTTACCGACGCGTGAATTTTAAGGTCGTATCGATTCGAGGTCGAGTAAACGAAACAATTTACTTAAAATTAACTTTTCGTTTTATTAACACGTTCAGCACATAGCCTTGATGTTGTGTACCGGTAAAAGCTCGATCGTCACTCGGGTTTTTTAATAATAAACTCTAGTCGAAGACCATAATACGGTGCGTATTTTAAGCGTGTTTTACTAGGCGACGTACAAGCAGTATGGCACGTACCACGTGCGAGTGGGTGTGAGGAAGGCAGAATCGAGGGTTTCCACCGAGTTTTTAGCGAGAAACGTGTTTGTTTTTATAGAATAAATAGTAACGTTAGATTTAATGGAGCATAAATGTCGCCCGATCTCTGCGAATATAATTTATCACGGGACCGAAATATTATAAATAGGGCGACGCCTAAAGAATACGCGTTGCCAAACGAGGGATCACGCTCGTTTAAAGCCGAAAATCGTATCGAGAATGAACGTTTTGCGAGTATTCGTTCGGAACGACTTACGGCGAAGGGGCGACGGAGGAAGTTAACAAAAGCCCGCGTTAATTCGATAAAACCAATTATTCCCGTCGAACGCGATGAATAGGACGTAAAAGGTGGCGCGTATTTCGGTAAATCGTGTGAAAGTCCGCGTATTAAAATACGCGTGTACGAATGAAACGTCCGTGAACCTACCCGTGTGACGTACACGAAATAAACCCGCAAATATATATTTATATATATATATATATATATATACGTATACTTAATTATACGGCTAAAAAACGCCGGTGTGACGATGTACAAATGGAAACGGATGCGAAATAAATGGCTAACAATCTGACGTACGTTTCGCGTGAATATCAAACTTGTTCGCCACAATCGACGCCTCGTTCGTTTACCCGCTGCTCGTTGAAGTCACTTATTCGTGACCAGTGAACAGTGTAAAGCCGTAAAATACAACTTGAGGCCGTTAAGTTTCGTCCGGTGCCTCCTCCTAAATAATCTCGTCGATGACAATTACCGAACGGTAACGAAACGTTACAGCGATACTTGGCGTCCACGCGTCGTAAACGTAAATTCTTAAACGAAACGATTTTCGTACCGAATTTCTGGATATTAAGTACACGGGTAATTTGATCACGCGGACGGGCGAATACAACACACGTATTACCGATTCCGAACTCCGGGTGTGCGTGGATATCATATTCCGCGTAAGAAACCGTTTACGTACGTGTACGTTTTTATCGGTAAAACTACAAAAGTCACGATAATTGGTGGGATATCATTTATCCCGCGCAATCGATCAAACCTCATGGATCGATAATGATAATAATAAAACGATTTTTAAAATGTCATTCCCAAACTTCTCCGCCCATATTTTATTATACAATAAAATATACATCGTGTAAAAAATAAGTAGTACCTCATAATTCTTCTTGTACGCGCGAAAATACTTTGAATAATAATTTATTCGATTTTAATATCGTTTTAACGATTTTAAATTGATAAATATACTTAATTGTTTTCGTAAACTAAACATATTTCTTCATTTTCGTTTTGTGTGGCTTAATTTTTTGTCATTTCTGTTTGTTCGCTACGATCGAATAATACAAATCCGAACAACGTTTTCAGCTTTGGTTGAATGTAAATCCTAAAATTTACTAATAAAACTTGTTTGACTGATAATTAGGCTTTTACGGTGATCTACATCACCTCACTACCACGTGATCTTCTATTTACGTTTATAAGTTGAATTCGCTTGGAAAATCCTCTAGACCTAGAACGTGTTCTATGAGAAAATGAGGGTGTCATATTCCTCACTTGGCGATTTATTTACTTTGATTTTGAATATTATTTAGTTGATTTCGTAAATTTCGTGCGATTTAATACTTAAACTGTTGATTTGTTTTACACCTTCAGAAACAAAGCCTTCAAATCACGATAAATTGTCGTATTTTTATATGTACCCGATCGTTCCAAGACTTTAATTTAATTAAAGGATATTTTATCAAGGATAATACTATACGCGATTACGATTAAACGTGTAACCTACCGACACATTTTTGGCAATGGTGTATTGGAATAAGGTTTACGTGGGTATAATGTACGTCGAATCTGAGTTTTCACATTTTTGCGTGGGTATATATGGACGTTACAAATGACGACATTTTTACGGTCAAGTTTCTTAAAATATACGTAAAACAATCATAAAGTATTTTTCGACTATATTTTCAATCGTCTTAATGATAGCCATATTTTTGTAAATGACACAATCTTTAGGTTCATTTTTACATACAAATCAAATGATAAAAACTACGCGACACCATTTATAGAATTTATAGAAATAATATTATCACAAAATAATATTATCGACCATAAAATTAATAAACAATTTTTTTTTATTTTATCCTCCGTGATTAATTATCACAGTTTTTCGTTAATCTATACTGACTTATTAGTACGATAATATATTAATATTATCGTGTTAATGAATACAATAATAATATATTAATATATAATTGTACATATCGTTTAATAACATTTATTATAACGTAAGCAATTTATTTACGTACAAATTTTTTAGATTTTGAACGTAGCTTGGGATTTCTTAATTTTACGATGTTTTTCATATTGTTCGATATTTTATAAATATCATAAATTAAAAAAAACAAATTTAGTTATTTAAACATATTAACATATTATCAGTTTTAATTTATTTCATATTTACAACATTTATAACATTTTGGCTAGTATCTGTTCATACATAATAAATGAACCTGAACCGTCCGAGAGCAAATCTACGACTGTTACAATATGCACGAGAGTGAACAATAAGAGGGTGAAACTTTGTTATCCTTTTAACTCGTTATCACATTTTCCTTAACACACACACACACACGAAAAAATATATAATATTATGTGACATGATCGTTTAATATTATTATAGTTTATGATCTGATTGTATTTTAAAATCCGATCAAAACATGGTTCCTGACATAAATAAAATTAATTTTTATTATCTGAAAGTCAAATTTCATGTTTATTTCTTCTATAATACAAAAACTGTACCGAATAGAATTTTTTTTTAGTTCCAACATTTTTTTCGTTAATTATGTGAATTTCTCGAAATTATGCAATGACTTCGAACACAATGTTGAAACAATAAAATATACTATGTTTTACGTATATACGTATATAGTATATGTCATACAAAGTCACGCTTTCCGATTTCGCACCACACAAAGCGTACGTGTGTCACAATTTATTTAATTATATATAAATTATAATTATATTTTAATATTTTTTTTTGTTCGTTTGAACTATGCGCATAATTTATATTATTTGCATTCGTAATCCATTTTATAATTTTAACGTAAAATAAAAACATGGTGTATATAGTGATACATAAAATTGTTAGTGTTAACGAATGAACTAAAAAAATTAATATTTTTCTGGTTTATAATACATAGACATTTATATTTACAGTTATTCAATTTTACGGATTTTCATTTAGTTTGCATATAGTGTAGGTGGGAAGGAAAGGATCATATTACATTATCGTTAGTGGTATATACATAAGTTATATTCTTTTAGTATTTATCTAATTTTTCTTATAGAATTTAAAGATATTTCGAATACGTCTATAAGGTTTAGTTGATGTACAAATGAAGTACATATATTTCGTTTTCATTAATTTTGATAAGTAATTGTTTAGACTTACAGTTAGACTGCACTCGATGGATGTATTAAACATACACTGTTTAAAATAATTTATTTTCTTATACATCTACAAAATGGTATAAAAATATGGTTATATAATTGTATTGTAGATGAAAATATTCGTTGTCAATTGGTTAGCAATATATATTTATATATAAAACAGATATAAATAGATATATCGATAATTTAAACCATACACAAAAACGTGGAATTGTAGTTACAAAATTTAAATAAATTTAAAGATATTACGTTATATTCGATAAACAATTATTTTAAAAATGTAAACGTCAATAAAATTAGATATAACCATAGTTTGCGTTATTTATTATGTTTTTTAAAAATATTAATATACCTATATATATATAATGTATATAAATGTTTATAATTTAAATTTAAATTTGAGCTAAAATGTAATTAAGAATATAAATTGTAATAAAAAAAACCATATTTATATATTAAAAACAAAACTGAAATAAACATAAATGTCTAATAAAAATTAATTAAAATTAACAAAAGAACTATATATTATGATAAGAAATAATCGAATATCGCCATACACAATCGAACGTTGTATTAGGAAAGCTAAATAATATTGCGAGTAAATAAATAAAAAATAATAATGTATTCCCACAAATTCCTATAATTTATTATTATTATTATTTATTCCGTAGCAGTGTCATTTGATTCAAAGACGACTATTTTTTTATTTTATATTTTCGCGTATTTATAATATATACGACGCATAAAAAGCGTGCGCGCGCACACACACACAGTGTATTAAATACGTAAATACACCGCATACACGTGTACTTATGTATATTGGATAAGGCGACGTTATATCTGTACGAAAACTCATCTTATCGAGCCGAGGACATTCTCAAGGAGGAGTAATAGTAGTGGATGAGGTGGCAGAGAACGTGCAAACTGCAACGCCGTGGCCACGGAATCCACGATTATGAAACTACTGCACAGAGACGTGTATTATAATATGTAATATAAAATAATATTTGGTCGTTTTATGTAACATGCAACGTGTGTATAAAAATATGAAATACGTTTCGATAACGTTTGTTATTCTAATGTATTCAAATTGAAACGTTACGTTCAGAAATACATTTTTAAAAACGATTATATCCATTTTTTTTGTTTTGAAGAATATTTTCTAAGAGAAAAACCTATCAAGAAATTAAAACCGAAAAAAAACACAACGACCATGCATAATCGTAATTGTTTTGCACAAAACGATTTTTGTTTTAATGGGCTATCTAAGAAATCGGTAAAAAGATGTACGTAACTTTTATTTATGTACCAGACAAACGTTAATAATAAGCAATAAGCACGTTACATATTTTTCTATAAATGAAATTTTTATTGTTCGAAAAATCGAGAAAACGTTTAGTATAATAATAATAATATATATATATATACGAGATACATCGTCGTTTATTATTTCCGCGACTAGTTACACGTGCGGAGGACAGATACCGCAGTTATTTAATATTGCACGTAATTTATAGTATAGCCGTGTGTGTGCGAAAACTGGTCATACTGGTTAGCAGCGAGAGATACACGGACACCGGTGAATACATTGGAATAATCAAAATAATATATTATATTTTGTTTCAAGTTTTTATAAATCGTTGTGCATAATGTATGATTATTATAAATGCTGTACTTAATAAATCCAATTAACTACAATTATATAGATGAAATGTGTATACCATTATACAACACATTATACATATTATCAAGTCATTCCATTGGTGAAATAAATACGTGTGCCAAGATCGCTAACGCACGTTTTAATTATTTAGTTTTGGTATTTTCTCTCTCTTTCTACCTCTTTCTCTTTTTCATTTTCCTGTCAACCGTTCGTCGTGTCGGGTCATCTATGGAATAACTATTGTCCAACAATTGCAGCAATGTCGCGACCGTGTTATGTACAGTGTCTGCCTTATACGTTTAATATTTTATTTTATTAAACGCGAGTAAACCACTAAGAGCTATGTCCGGAGACTATGATTGTAACGATAACTTTATCAGGCCCAGATTAATAGTGTGAGAAAGTGAGTAGATGATCTATGATAACTATGAGTTAATTCTCCGCAGTAATTTTTATTATTTTTTTCTCTAATATGTCGATTAATTGTTCGTTTATGTTATAGGCCATTAAAAGTTATCGTTCGTGAGCTTTAATTTTGTCCGTATAAAATGATAACGAAAATTTCAATTTCTAAACTTTTCGCAACTTTAATTATTGCATACATTATTTATAGACAGTATAATTGATTAAGGTGTAACTATTATACATGTAAATTAAACGTCAACAGTGTATTGTTTTCGGTCCATTCATTTTTTTCGGTTTTTCCTACATCGCGTTCTATTAAACGAATGCTATTTTGCAATTTCTATTTATCAAAAATCAAATTAACAAAACTTAAAAACATCCAAACTACGATTACTAAATTATGTAAAAGTTGATAATTTATCTATCGGCGAATGGAGAAAATTTTTATATCCATATATTAATACTAGCGAATTTGAGAATCGCTTACATTTGGTCGAAGTGAAGAATATTTTGGTTTTACAGAGATGTGTTTTCATTTGTGTATGAAGATTTTTTTGTATAAAAGTTCTCGGATGACCACAACTTCCGTTTCGTTCTAACAACAAATTGTAACTCGTTGGTGCTTAAATTCTTTACACTTTTTTCGATTTTCCCAGAAATTTTTTTGGATGTAATTACAAAAATAAACCGTAAAATTGCAAAAACTGATAAAATGTTTAATGTTATGATTTAAGTCATAGATAATTTTTATATTTTTAAAAGCTCATAATGTAATATAAAATTAAACGTATGAAATACTTCGATAATTTTTATCGTATTCGTTAATTATCATAAACTCATGGCGTCACTCAGAATCGTTTAGGAATACAATGATTCATCACTGCTTTCAAATTCAAAATAATAGTAAGAATCAAAAATCTTTGTTCAAGTGTCCCGCTGTGTACTGATTATCTACAGTACACGACTTAATGATTTTTTTTTTTAATTTTTTTTTGTATACATTTTCACATTGAAGGAGTGCTCCGTTGATTTTAGTATATGTGACTTTTCAGTAACTTATTTTATTTGGTGGGATTTTTATTTAACATATAATTCCATTAACTCAATTATTATTAAAAAACTATAATCAACGCTAATTTTGAAATTTTATGCAAGAAAACAATTACAATAATGACGTTCGATATGTTCGTATAGTTATAATTTAGGATTATCCGCGTGAGTTGTAAATTTGGACGTATTTGCTCTATGAAAATATCCGACGGAGTTATATAGGATTGTTGCCATGCGTGTGTAAACAAAACGTCATATCGAACTTTGTTGTTCAAATACATTTTGATTTTATTTAATTGAAAATATTACAATATTACAATTAAGTACCAATTTAAACGAAGCGTAGACATTTTTCGTAAACTTAGTCGAAATAGTGCACGAGCAAACTGCGGAAACAATAATATCGACGCACGTATATAATAAATTATAAGACGGGTATTAATTATGTAGATGGAACTATTAACAGTAGTGGATCCAGTGACCTGTGCTCTCCCTCTCTACTACCGTCACGTATTTTACGAGTCAATTTGATGAACATACAATTAGAAATATGAACATTAACGGTACAAGGGTCGTCGTTTTTGTACGGTTTAAACCGAAACGAAATTAACTATCGTTCAATATATAAATCACTACAAAGTCGCCAATTTTCTTCCAAATTAAAACTATATGTTCACGTAGATACGATTTTTATTATTTAAGTTAGTCGAATTATTACGTAATTGCGTGTAACTCGTATCCCATAAGACTTCCTAAAAGAATATCTAGAGTTCATTGTTTTGTTATTTTTTATATTTATTCAGAATCGAAAATGAATAATCTATAACTTAATAACTTCTAAAGTATCTTTGTTTTAACCGACATCACCTTGGGACTTACTTGCATATAACTGCCAAGGCGCCGACGTTGTTAATTTTTAAACGAAATATACGTTAATTTAATTTTGTTAGCTAGAAAGACAGTCTTTTTTGTCATATTCTTATACCATATAATCGTTGTAACATTATTTTGGAAGGGTTCTGCACCCTACCACCATCACCGTCCAATATTTACCTTTGGCATACAATATAAGTTAATTCTATGATACGATATAAACGCCGGGCCTGCCCTCGCTAACTAGCCTCTCACGTTCATCGTACTCTTTGCTCAATGGTTTTGTGTACACCTTTTACACTTACAGTCTCTAAATATATACATACAGTACAGATATGCGTACCTGTAGTTTGATATTTACTTCCTGTGATCAATATTTGTGGCAAGAGCAAGGAGTTCACAATTGAATTTGTAATAATACGTTTTCGCCAAATAATAATAACACAGATAGAACAGTATCTAATAACGAAATAACTAATGAGACAATTAATTACTGATCCAATAACAATCATGCCTATAAATATTTTTAAATTCGTATTTAAACTATAAATTGCTTTTAATTGATTTAACCTCATTTGATAGGTCATTGAATAGTTTTTTCTACATAATTAATTTTAATATAATGAAAAATTGTTGTTTGTTATTCTGTGTATCTATGGTATGAATTGTATTTATTCTTAAAAATACACGAAATATATGGTTACTTTTAATCATTTACATTAATACTATTTTTAGCGTAGTTTTTCGTCTTAACGATTAATTGATTTTTGGTTATGACTTATGATTATAGAATATGAATTTAGTAAATCAGTAACTATATATTATTTAATGTATTGCTGACAAATTTTAATGTATCTAGTATTTTAGATACTTTTACAAATTACCTGTCTTTGATCGAGGGTATCGACCATATATATAACGAACCAAATTATTTTATCGATAATATATCGTCTTTGTATATAGCGGTGTTCTTTTAAAATGTAAAAAAATTAATAACAAATATGGGATATTTCAACGAAAAAAACCGTCAAGTAACATTTTTGTTTTAAAATGATGACATAATTTCAATACCATAATTGAATGTGAAGGGAATTCATATCTAAAATGACGTTCGATTTGATAAATTTATGACAAATTGATTTATTTGGTTTGGTCGTAAAATGACACAATATTAATTGAGAAAATAATTTTTCGATACATTAAGTATCCTATGAAATAAATTTCATTAAAAGTAGGTGTTCATTGCAATTACAAATTTATCATAACTCAATCAATTCGAACATAATCTCGGATGTATATAGCATATTTGCGACCAACGAAATGCCTAATTTAAGTTTCCTATGGTTAATTTTGACATACGCAAGCGAAACGAGTTTGATTACTAAAGAAGATGGTCAGAATGTCTTGTTTTGAAAGTAGAGTACTATGATAGATATATTAACTAATCCTGGGGAAGAGGATATGTACAGAATAAGAATAAATGGAAAATTCCAACTAATCCGAGAGAAACCCGATATAAATAATAACCTTACGAATAAACGGTTCGAGTAGACGCATTATGTTTGGAAATCGAACGGTCTTTCGAAGTAAGTCCTAGCAGAGAAGATAATTGGGAAAAGACTTAGATATCACTCTAAACAGCGTTGGACTGGCAGAATCAAAGATGACTAAGCGCACCTAGGAAACAACAATAGAATATAACGCCAACAGAGGCAGATGGAAAGATATAGTCGAGGCAGCGATGAGACACGGTCGACCTACAAAGGTCGTAAAACTATAGATTGGTAATAATAGATACTTTTTTGCGCGACGTTTAACTATGGTATATAATTGCTCGGTGTCGATGTTATTTCGTAACTTTAAGAAATTTTTCCTTTTTACTTAGCGGTTTTTTACACGAATGTTGCGGAGTTTTTATCCTTGGTGTATAATATGTTATCACAGGTTCCTGCGAGTTCGTAAATTTTCTTCAGGAGTCAACAACTCTGGGGAACTTTTCCCTAGGATAAGAATTCTAGATACCTTGACGGACGGATTACAACGACGCATTCGCAGGAACGGATTGTTGTGTATTTAGGTTAGGTGTCGGGCGGGTGTTCCATACGAGAAAAATCTTTGAAAACATAACATACGTGCTCATAGACGGTATAAATATCTGATACAAAACAATTTTGCCCCTTTAGCCTAGGTTTTTTTATAATGTTATTGAAAACTCGAATGCGAAAAGAAAAACGACTGGTTAAACTTCTCAATCGCTCTTGTTCTGGAATATACTTCGTTCATGGTCATTTTTTATTTTTCGAACAGATCAAAATATTAAACGAATCTAAACATGTACATTATTTCAACAATATTAATCGTTTTCGTTTATTATAATAAATTAATGGCGTTGTTCGGAATCGCTTTCCAAATACAAAGATTTATCCATTGTTTGCGAATTCAAATATAATAATAAAACACTTAAGTCTCTATATAAGTATCGAATGGACAACCATAGAAACCATAGCTTGATATATTTTTTTAATTTATAAAAGTACGAAAAAATCGTAAATTTCCAAAAATATTTGGATATTTTTGAAATTTATTTAGTTGCTCGGACTATGCTAAAAATAACGTTAAAACAGATATATATATATATATATATATATATATATATTATATATATAATCTAATAAACAGATAATAAACGTATATAGTAAGTATAAAGTAAATGTAAGAAAAACACAAAAACATTGGGCGAGGTCACGAAAAAATTAAAACGAATTTTCATTTAATAATAATTATTGGACGTTACATACGTTAAGTATGTTCGAACGTTGGTTGAAACTAACGTGTGTTACGCACGAATTACAATAATGTAATTTTTCCGATTTCGTTACGTATTCTTTAAAAAAAATGTTCGTTATACTAAGCGCGATTTTAAACGAACTTATTTCGATATTATTATGGATACGATGACGTGGCTTTAAATCAAATCGGAGACTCAATCTTTATATTTTTTTCAGACATATATTAACGTTATATTTATTATCGTTTCAACTACGATCGGGTAACAATATAGATGGTTTCACGCGGATGTTTGTATTATCATGTACGTCAATTGTCAACAAAAACTGTTTATTATGCACTCGCGGACCTAGTGCAATGTTGCAACGTGCAGCAGTTAAGTTCGAAGGTCGCCTAAAAGGAGCCTCTCCCACGCGCGCTGTATTTATCAGCGTATTGTTTTTTTTGTCTTATATCTTTTTATTATTATTATTATTGTTGTTTCCTCTAGTGCACGTACGAGACATACATACTTTCGTATATTGTATGCGTAAGGCGTAGGTAATCGATGCACTTGCGAACGCATCGTCGCGTCCTTTGTTTATTCCAACCGCATTGTATACGGTGAACGTAAGTAATACATACGCGTGTGTAAATATATGGTCGAAAAAACTATTAAAAATAAGTACGACGGCGAATCGTATACATGTCCGAGACACGTATATTTATTTTCGATAATTACGTCTAACACTATTTATCGACACGAGTTCCGTCATTTTTAACGTATTCAGTTCGACGACTAACGAGTTAACTAATTCCAAACGAACGTTTTTAGCAGCGCGTCTATAGCCATTAATACACTGTCTCTTTCGCTTCGTCATCACTTCGCGGCATCTTAATGATTACTCGAATGGTTCTAAAAGCGTAAAAATCGCACGACGCCGAGTCTAAGCTGTAAGGTAAACGAGGAATAACTTTGAAACTAAGTTTATCGATTTCCTCGTGTGTTTCAACAGCAGTGCATAGTCGTGCATTATCCAGAAGTAAGAAAACACCATCTGCAGTCTCCATCATCTTTTCATCCGAATCTCTGGCTATAAACATCGCAATATCTACAGTATTATCTATTTCTAAATAATGTTCGAAAATATTCCCTTTAAGGTACCGATAAAGGTCAACATAATTGTTCCCGCAGTAGATTACGTTTCCTATCGTATTTCTTCGAGCTCCGTAAACAATTTTTGTTTATTGTCACATCCGTTGATGGGCTTCCGTCGTAGGTTTCTCATCGATAATACTTGTTTAATCACTTTGGAAAAATTGAACAAACGGAAATTGACTAGTAAACACTTGATTACGGATGAACATTTTACTCCATGTTGAGCAAATGATTATCATCATTTATACAATCAGATCACAGAAAACTGATCGTTGTTCTTCTACGTTGTAAACTCATAGAAGTACGAACACGATCCTATACGAGGTCTGTTCATAAAGACTTTTGAAATTGCGCACAAACCGTTTGATTGATCGTGTTTCCACAAAAAGCACTATCTAGCTATATTATTTTATCACAAGATGCCACTTGCCGTATTAATAACCTAGTTCTTATTAGTTTCGTACTAAAGCCGGTTGAATAAACGCGTGTAGTGACCGCTTAACGAAATAATGCAGCAGTAATAATGAAAGACCTTTTAAAATAGCGTTCGAGCGTTAAATTTTGTGTTTTGCTTGAAAAGTTATTTTCAGAAACTCAGAAAATGCTTCAACAGGCTTATAGAGAAGATTGTATGAGTCGTACCCAACGTTACGAGTGATTCAAGCAACGTTTTCAAATTATAAGTGAAATTCGAAAACAATTGCAGACACAGCTTGGA
Organism: Geopemphigus sp. TES_GeoC_2020; assembly: GCA_025469175.1. NCBI lineage: Eukaryota > Metazoa > Arthropoda > Insecta > Hemiptera > Aphididae > Geopemphigus > Geopemphigus sp. TES_GeoC_2020. The sequence continues at coordinate 118,057 of JAIPRN010000116.1, forward strand.
GCCGTCACGGAAAACGAGTTCCGCCGAGCATATGAACAGTGCAATAAATGACGGGAACATTGTGTAACAAGCACAAATGGGCAATAGTTCGAAAGGGACAAATAAATATAAAGTTGTATACACAGTAATAAAAATTCTATAACGAAAATTCCGATTAATACACAATTATTGATCTAAATTGAAAAACTGATTTCAATCATTCATTTGTATGTACACAAAATAACCATCTTAACGACAACGTAATTTGAGAAGTAAAATTCAGGATAATATATTTAACTCACCCTCGTGTATATTAATATGCATGGTACATTGATTGTATTCGCGTAGTAAGTTAATATGATTTGTATATGTACCTATATATATGTAACCTTGAACATACATTTTATTACCATTACATATACTAATAATGTAAGTTATAGGTACGTATATACTTAGGTACGTAGAAAAGTATTTAAATTTATACCGAACACACCTTTATATATATACATAAGCATACACAATCAAATATGTATATTATACTATACATAATGCAAACACCTTCTTTGCAGTTGCCACCGCACGCGCCCATCTCGTTTTAACACGGCGTGTATTTTTATTTTGTTTTCGACTACAGGCCAAAAAGATCAACTAGCGAGGTGACGATAGCAATCCTACAAAAACGACGCGTGTAACAGTAGTCGACGTACGATGTTTATCGTTTCGAGATAATCGAAACCCTCCAAAGTTCCGAGTGTAAAACAATGTGCGCACGGATATTGGAAAAAGCCTATCCATAATATGTGCTCGCAGTTTTACAGTAGATACTGACGCCGGTACGAGTTCCGGATGATTCTGGATCGTTTATAATATTCGCATGTTAGAGTAATTTTGTTGGTTCTTACGAAAATACACTCGCGCGTACCCCACGCCATTACTGTGACGGTATAACGGAATAAACTATACAGCAACCACTGCGCCGAATCATTTTTATCGCGCAACGAAAGAAATCATTTTTATACACTCTTTTTTAACATTCGTCACAATAATAATACTATTTACTCGAAAAACGTATTTTACGCGTACGTGTGTACTGTACGCACATGTACCGGCACATGCTATACAAAATAATATGTATTCGCTCACGAAAACACATATTATCAAAATATCGCGACAATACAAATAACAACAATGACGAAAAATAACTTTCGAATAAAAAAAGAATATAAGAAAAACGTCAAACGTATTAAATTTTACGAAATAATATATATATATATATATATATATATATATATATATAACACCTACCTAAATATATATTTTATCTCATTAATGTCTTGACAGATAAAAACCGGTTGATTACATTTGCGCGAGACAAACTTAGCTCTAACGATATAATTTATTATATAATAAAGTGTGTAAAATTCTAAAATAAAATCGAACACGAAAATTGTTTTAACTGTACGATATTAATATATTATCGTATAAATGGCTGCGACCACTGTTTTTTGAATGCTTAACGACACTACGATGACGTCACATCGTGCATAACAATTAATGAGTTTGCGTTGTTAAGATTTGATTTTAGCAGAAAAAATCAGCGTTCCCTGCGCGAAACAATTAAACGCCGAATATATATGTTCAATTCATTAGTGACGATTTGTTTGTTTATGAGACATAACGCCTAACGTATACATTCGATATGTTATATATTTAAGTGACTTGTTTTGATAATACGTTTTTGTTAATTATAATTTCGTTTAATAATTATAGTCATTGATCGAAAGTTTTTATTAAAATACACACTTTGTATGTTTTCACGATGAATAAATAATGTTAAGCTTAGTTTCTCCTACCGTGATCGATAGTTTTTAAATTCAACAACATTATTTTCAATAATAATTCCTCCGGTTCGATCGAATAATCAAAAAACCATTTTTAAATATAAAAATGTAATTATATATTACCGTTTTCAAAATGGTATCATTCAAACTAAGTATTGTGAAATTTCTTCGGATCAACGTTATAACTCCGTAAAATATGTCAAAATTATACGTTGTATTTAAATCAACTACAAACTACAAGCTATTCATTCAAATTATGTCTATTTAAATACGAGGCTTTTTCTACATATAAATCATTCAACGATTGGACAAATATATAAATTATTTTTAGAATCGATAGATTTATTATAATATTAAAATATTTGTCATATTTATATAAATACATACACAATTTAATAAAGCGAGTGCTCGAATATTTTTTCATACATACACTGCTCTTACTTTTCTTCAACTGATTACTACGATAATACCTATTTTTATATGCACTACTTCCATTTATAATGTTGATCGTATTCGTAAATTATATCATTATTATTAGCTTCTGGAATATAAAGCTTCCTTGGACTTTACTCTTTACACGGGTAAAGGAAGTAAAAGATGTATACTTCTCTTAAATATTCAATACACCGCAAACCCACACAGTGACCCATCCGAGATCTTAACCATGTTTTTACTTTATATAAGTAAAATATTTAATTAAAAATACTCTTTCAAATTAAAGATATTAGGATCGTATTCAAGAAAACTATTATTTGAAGTTATAAAATTAATTTTAAAATAATTTTTATACACATTAACTTTACTTACGAGTAAATTTTTTTTTAACGTAAAAATGTGTAGAAGTATACAAACAAATACATCTTAATATCGAAAAATTACACACATTGCCATGATAGTTTTGACGATATCGCCACATTCTTATGATTTCCCTCGATGGCTGTACTCGGTATTCGTGACAAAAAAAGAAAAATCTCAAGGAAAGGGTGAATGATCAATATACCCTTAATATATCTCTCTTTCGTAAAATCGCTAATTAGTACGATATCGAATTTTTGTCTTCAACATTGGTATCACGAAATAAACATTTCCTAAAAACGAAATATAATTATGCGTTAAAATTTATTAAAATCTATAGTAAACGTGCAAATTGCATATGTTTAATATATGTTTACATAAATTACACACGATTGACATATAATTCATGCCTCTTCTAATTGACGAATGTCGATAAATTAATAAAATATACACAATTTGTGGTAACTGGTTAGTATAAACATTAACATAGTGATTTTAGTGGATATTGATATTAGAACTATTAATCGATGTTTATGGTTAATCATTTTTAAATTGGAAGTCTGGATAAATGGTTAAGTGAGGCATGATTATACAAAGAAACAACCAAAATATTGTAAAACACGGTAACATTACCCACGCACCCATTTTTTTTTATATAATTAAAAAATAACGTTATTCGCAACAAGTTGAAATTTCGTTCGACCGTAATATATTTTATTGTCTAATATAATACAAATAAAATAAAAATGTTAAAATGTATCGTCGTGATAGAAAGTTAACTCGAGTTGAAGTCTAAATCTCTTACTATCTCTACTAATCGAAGTAAAAATTAACTGTCCCAATTTGATAAGTAATGCCGTAAAAATGTTATAATCAATTATTTATTATAACACGTCGCGTACATAATTTAAAACACTACTAGTAGAGTTTTAATTTCTGAGATTTTACATGACTATGTGTACCTATTCACTTATTATTAATCCAAAACGTTTCTTTATAAACTAGATTAAATTAAACGAACATAATGACAATAAATAATTATTAACGAACTATATGACAGCAGTAGCATGTCCAAGACGAGTTAAAAACTATAGTAATTTCCTTTTCATCGCATTCAATCATTCATCAAGTAATTTAATTCTTGTGCAATTCAAATTAATTTAGCGTCGCGCTATCTTATTATTTTTTATAGTATATATACGTGGCCATTCGTTAATATAATTTAGTGGGTTGTGAATATATAATATATTATGCGTAATAAAATTAATTAATCAACTATTGCAAAAAGAATAAATCGTTTAAATTTGAAAAATTTAAAACATTAAAATTGTAACAAATTTCTTTAAAAATAAATAATCGGTATTAAAAGTATTTGAGTCCAAAAGTTTTCTACAAAACAAAATGTTCTAACTTTTTTATATATTTATTCTAATTCGTAACTATTAATAAAGTATATATTGGATTTGGTAAAATATGTTTAAAATTAATTATTGATAAAAACGTCGTAAATTAATTTGAAAAAAAAATACTTACCTATAAACCTAAAATGTTAAAAAAGTATAATGTAAAAATCCTTAAATTGTACATTTTGCTACATGGTTCGAATTCTTTACTATTAGACTTAAGCATTCTATTTCGTTAAGCTCAAAAGTTCTTAGTAATATTAGATTAGATTCGATAAAAAAATATAAATGTTTTCTCCAGCTATTTTCGGATATTTTGGTCACATCATTGCTTTATAATTCATTATTTAACATTAAAATTAATTATGTAAAATTAATAGTCCAAAAATAAAATATATAAAAAATAGTACTGCTTTTTCATTTTTGAGAAGCCATAGCGGTGGAACTTGAAGTCAATCAGTGTACGTGATTAAAGACTTGCAAGAATAGAGTAGGGCCGGGCTATTTGAAGTTTAAAATTTTTGTTCGATCCAGACCGAATTTATTTTAAATACTTTTTCTTTTGGACTCAACCGAGCTTGGAAACGTGGAAAAAGAACGTAAGGTCCTATACAGTTTCTATAGTATATATATATATATACCACATTCGTGCGCATTATGTATAGGATGTATTTTGTTAATACCTTTTGCGCAATACCTTGTTGTGAATAATGAAGTTTTTTTCATCTTTAAGTCAAACAGGGTAAGAAAATAGCCGCAGGAGGGTTATATTATATAAAAAGGGTGAAACATTGTGCAATTGCCTTTGAAGTACCATCTATCTACGTTCATTTCGAGAAGTTCTTTCTTCGTCGACGACAAATAATTTGACACAATCTATGTGAGTGTTGATGTGTGTGCGTATTTATATATAAAGACTCCCTACGTCAAAAAAAAATTACCCTAGATTACGTAAAATGATCAATACTCGTGTATATAAATCTATCACGCAAATATTACGAGAAGTACGCACGAATTACTTGTATTTCTCTTATGTCCGGACTGGACGTAACCAACGTGTCGGTGTGTGTTTGTAGTTGTGTAGCATATAAAATGAACGACGACGATAATGAGTCGAGAACAGGAATTGAAATACGAAAATCCTCGGCGCACAAAATATACGCGTGTGTATGCGCGTACGTACGTATATACACGTGTAGTAAAATATACTTTTGAAAAGTATTTAAGTAAATTGAATATTCGAAAAATAAATTTACTTTTTCTATTAGTATTTTCGGATATATATACAAACACACGCGAACATAAATATAAGTTTCCTCAAGTCACATAAAACCTCAAGTATCTTCGCAACTAACGAATATTTTTGAGTGTGGTTTTTTCGTCGATTAAGAAAATTAGAATCTAATGACACAAATATCAAAACTAAAGTTTTTATGGAATTCAGTTATTGAAAAAATCCGAATTTCGTTGATCCTAATTTTCTATTAAATATATTAAATATAGATATTTAACAAATTTATTAAAAATTTACATCTGCAACAAACCAAAATGATTGTTTCTCTAAACATCATTTTATTTTAATGTGTGCTTTTATATAATAATTCATATAAATAGATCTACCTACATATATTAATTATTAGTACAGTTATAAGCATGGCTTAAAATTAATTCGAATTTTGCATTAAAATCAATCATAATTTCAAAATATTTGTCAAAAGCGACAAGAACTAAAAACTTAAACTGCACTAAACTCACAAAATTCGAATAATGTTTACTTTAAGCTATGTAAAGAAATAAAATTAGCGAATATTTTTAAAATTTTGGAAAATTGAATTTTAGAATTTTTTTTGTTTTTGAATATAAATAAAACATTGTTTACGTTTCTTATTATTGGTTCTCGGAAGCGTTCAATGCTAATAAAGATAAATCCATTGTGACAGTTGAGTGTGTATGTATGTGTCTTATAACAAACGAATTGTTAAAATATAACAAATTATTAACTTTGAAATATTTCACCTTATCCTCTCTTTGTTCTTTTCCTGCATCTGAACGTTATATTCATGAGTTTTATCTGATTACGGTAGAAACAACAATTTTTTTTCTATATTTAATGTGTGTTCATAGCTAGGTAAATATGCGATCGCCAGACCACACTGTTCAACAAAAGAATATTTATAATTGGGTCCCTGAACAAATGCTGAACATACAATATATATATATTTCACTTTCGCCATCACTGCTATAGAAAATTACTTTTAAACAATAAGTTTTTTCTTCTATGATATAATATGAACTAGTAAATATTAATATATATATATATACGCTGTGCGTTAATATTATTTGTGAAATGTATTCACGGGGCATTGAATAATACGTTCGGTGTTTATACAACTGATTTGAAACCAACCAAATTGGAATTCAAGTAAAAAAAATCGTAGAAACTTGTTTCGTGATAAAAAAAAAACTAAAATAAAAACAACAAAAACCGAGAATATTTTATGAAACGACCATTTCAAACAATACTCTATAAAAAAATCTAATAAATCGTTCAAACAATATATATATATATATATACATATTTATTTATAAATTATAGATATGTCAGTAAATATAATATTAAGGATAAAAGTTATATAATTTTTCTCAACCACTCGTACAAAACACACCGGAAGTTCTATTTGATCAAACATTCTATAAAACGAATCTTTTATTATAAAATACAATTTTCGTTCAAAAATATATGTATTTAACGGACTGATTTTGTACCATTATTATATAGAACAATTGTAACAATGAAGGGAATCTGTGAATCTGTCATATGTACTAAACGAGTTTTTAAAACTAAAATAACCTATGGCTGTGTTTGATACTATTCGTCGTGGATATTTCGGGTTACCGAAAATAAACCAAACGACATCCTTAATTTTTCAAATAAACATAAGCGTTTGTATAGTCAGCGTGATATGACAATTATTCAGCAAAATATTAAACATATTTCGAACTTCGAACTAATTTACTATTATTATTATTATTATTATTATTAAATACTATACGTCGTTATTATTATTACTGTTGATATTTATTTCGTACAAAAAAACGTTATTTCTATTTAAAGAATTGTTTTAATGGACCGGTCAAGTTCCTTAAATAAATGTTCTACTGTGCGCGAAACGGTGAAACGAGAGAAGTGTGATTTTTTACCGCAACCTATAAGCTATATAGATAACGACGAAACGAACAAAACAAATTTCGGAATGCCAACGTCCATTATGATTTATCGAGAATTTCTATAAAATACGTGTTCCGCGCCTGTCGTCTCTGTTAGTCCAGGGAGTTCTCGCGACCACTTTACGTGATCGGCCGACACTTTTCATCCAAACTACATTACTACGTCGAACCTCGATAGACAACAATACCAAAGGATGTATGACGTGCTATTAATTTGATATCGACAACGGACGTGTTATGTGTGAATACACTCGACTGTTTTGAACGTAAGTACCTATATACTTACACTACAAGTTATTGAACCGATGATTATTAATAATCGAGATCGTATATCTCATCCGGATGAATAAGCGAACTGTTGAAAAACTAAAGTGACGTAAACCGTACAGGAACAAATCAAAAAGAGATCAATATATTTTGTTAACGATCTGACGATTCGTTCTAAATAACTCTTAAAGACCGTTATTTTCGTATTATATAGTGAAATTAAACAAGTTTCTATTTTTATCGCGTTGATTGCTAACGATAATTAAATACTCCAAACAATGATATCCTTCTCCGTCCGGCAGACAAGTAAGAGTTTGGTTACTATCTTTCACTACGTCATCGTGTCCACAGTACCAATGTTACTTATAAAGCCCTTAGATAGTTTATCGATAGGATCGCCAATGAATTTCGTTTTTGTAACGTTTTAATGCCGATATTCTATGCTCCTGTAAAACCGACAGTCAAATAGAGCTCAGCACGGGAATAATTATCGATAAAATATGGGATACAATGGCGGTTTAGAAGAGCTTTCAGGTTGAACGCGTCTAATGTAAATTTATAAAATATACCTGTTATTATGTCTTTGGAATAGAACGTCTTTTCTGTAATAATCAAAAACCAAAACGCCACACAAACCCATCTGCGTAACAGACCTTTGGACCAAATTATGTATCCAATTCCTCCTTCAAATTTCTTAAAAAATACCGTTATTTTCGTGATTACCGTATTACTATAATAATAATAATAATAATAATAATATATTATTAGAACCTCTAAAGTGCTTTAGGTTCGTGACACTGTATATCTGTATATATATATATATATATAAAGCATGAAGCACTAACTAAATAATAAACGATACTACTATGTATTTTCGAAACAAACACAATTACCACGAACACGTTTTTATTATAACACAACGCTCGATATACCAAATAATTGTGCAAAAACACACGTAACAATATTTTGACTTAGTCCGTTACAGAAACGTCGCTGTTATTATTAGCGTCATTATTTGCAGAACCTATCGTGATTTTTACACTGCGCTTTTTTATGTCAATCGCGATCGCAATTATTACATTGTTATGTACACATTTATTAACCGTTGACGATATAATGACACGAATACTTTAAACAATTGTATTATAAAATACACATTTTTGTGCATAATAATATATACACCAACCAACTCGCGCATTAAACATTTTTAAAAATTTTAAAACGAGTGCAGTATTACTATAACCGCGGTAACCGCAATGTCAGCGAAACGATATCATAGTAGATTACGATGTATATTGAAGATGTATTCGTTATATTAATAATTATTATAATATATAATGTGGATTACGTAGAACCGTACATTTTTGTATTTGTGAGTATATTTTATAAAAATCGTACACAATTTTTTTAGTTTTTCATTTATTTGACCGTAACGTATATTTTTAACTTCATTATTATGAAGCAATATATATATTTAAAGGTTGAAATAAATATGTTTATATTAAATTTTGATACGCGAATAGTTTATATTCATTATTGTTTAAAGTTTTCATGATGAGATGTACCAAAATAAGTTTTTAGTCAGCCACATTACTATACATTGCTTTACACTAAGTTATACCTTCCTGATAAAAAAAATAAATTGCCAAGATAAAACTCGCTGTTTATTTCGTAAAATGTAGGGAGTAAATATTATAATTGTCTTGAATTAAACGCGAAATGATCTCCAAAAATGAGTATTACACGTAAAACGAAATCACCACCTAAATAATCGATAATTCTTAACTATATATTACGAAGAGGTCGTTAATTTTTGTGAACTTTTCGACAAAATGTATGTTTCCGAGAGACTTCACAAACCTGAACTAAAATAAACTTATTAGTTATTAATTATGAGAAGTAAAATAACCAGGAGACTAAGTATTATTTGACATATTTCTCAACTTAATATTTTATAAGTTCGAAAAATGATTATATAATCTATATAATCCGAAATTACACGTTTTTTAATACAATTAATTATTTTAAAAACGTTTAAAACTAATAAAATATTTCATTTGAACACCAGTGATTAAAATTTCGAACTCGTTGAAAAGAAATTATACAAAGGGTAATGGAATTTTACGTTTAATCTAACGTACCCTTTTTTTTGTTCATCGTCTGACATTACGCGCTCACTGACTAGAAAGCCTTAACAGTATTGCTTCCACCAGCGATCACGCCACCGTTTATTGTATAAAAAGCGCGGAAACAACATACGATAAACAATCGTCACTGGACACTCTGGTGGAGACGATCACACCAGTATCAATCAGTAAACAATCAACCACATATACTAAACACGATGTATATAAATGAAGGGGCACGAGCCCATCCCCTCAATGAACATGTTCATTGACGTAGGTTTTGATCGCCTTCCATCTGATGCTGGTGACTTGGCCACTAATCCCTGCAGCAGACATCTAGTCAAATCATCTAGCACCCGGTCAGACCGGTACGTGCAACTCCTGAGACGCAGCTCAATGGGTGACTTATCGAAATCTGCTCTTTATGGAAAACAAACACATGATAACGCTATTATTTATTCGTAATTACGTAACGTATTTGGCGATAATATTATTTCCATTTTCATATCACACTTTGATCCGTGCAAGTAGCAGTTATTTAAGAAATAATACGTACAAATAGCAATTTATGCTTTTTTTTATCAATAGTGTAAATGAGAATGCGAATTGTGTTACTACAATATTTATTGTGTTATTTTGTTTTCTATTTCCTTGATCAAATAAAAACCGTTAGATTCGTAACGAATTATAAATTGTGTTATTTTTTGCGAATTCCGATATTTATCTATATATTGTGTACAGTTATTTTATTAGCTACGGGCATTTTTCATTCGAATCGATAACACACATTGCTTATACCACGTTTGCCATTTTATGTATAATGAATTGACAATTAGTGAAATATACACTGTGCTTGCTGCCAGTGGTAAATATATATATATATATATATA